>CALSCE010010723.1:7320057-7341921 GCA_943593645.1 Bovichtus variegatus | reverse complement strand
TGTGTGTGTGTGTGTGTGTGTGTGTGTGTGTGTGTGTGTGTGTGTGTTCCTTTTAAAACAGCAATATGCTTCCTGCAACAGTGTGGTGACCTGCCCAGTGGGTATTGTCTGTGGCTGGGTGGTGATTTGTGTGTGTGTATGTGTGTGTTGGATGCTCAAAACCTGCTGACAGGTAATCAGCCAGGCCAAAGCATCACACTGGGGCATAATCACAAGGTCACACACACACACACACACAGACACACACACACACAGACACAGACACAGACACAGACACACAGACACACAGACACACACACACACACACACACACACACACACACACACACACACACACACACACACACACACACACACACACACACAGAGGGGGGACAGTTATTATCCAACCTGAGCAGCTTCACAGGTCGTTGCGATCGCATTGCCTCACTGTGTTAGCATCAGTATAAAACTTTATGGCCGAAAATCAAGAGGCTCGCCATCAAACAATTTACCAATAAGGATAAAATGTAGATTTGTGAGATTCTTACGTTGAATCTCTTTTTTATGCAATTCACATTCTCCTAATTTCTTTCATGATAAAACATCAACTGAACACACTGTCCCTTCTGAAAGGCCTGTTTTCAGCTTTCTTTATCTAATTACATGTTTTGCTTGCCGGTCTTTTAGTCATTTTCCCCAACTCATACTACCGATAAAAATAGGACAATAGAGTTAAATTACTACATTCATATGGCTTCAACAGTTAGCGTCTGTGTCAACAAGCACACAGTCTTTTTCTAAAACAGCAAACATTAAAGCACACATGCAATCCCAAGCAGGCCTCAGTAGGAAACAAAGTATGGCAGTGTGTGATTAAGATCTCAGTTTTGTAAACACAGGTTGTGTTTGTCATTTTTCTACGTCAGAAGTTTGCACTCTCTCAGATAACTTAAGCACTTGTCAGTGAGAGTGAGGGAGATGGAGAGAGACCATCCCCTCCTCGGTTACATCCTCTCTGACGAGCAAGAGTAGATATTTTTAGATGAGGATTAATTTTAATGGGCGAGATAAGAAGTGAGTCGTGGGTGGAGGAGGGACGTATAAATAAGTAAATAGGACATGCCACAAAACAGGAGGCAGCGGTGGCAGTGTTGGGGTAGTGTGGCTGTTGTTGCGAGGCCCTGAGCAGTTCTACTGATCCAGTGCAGATAGTGAGGCCTTTCATCCTTTAATGCTTTCTCCCAGAGGTGGAACATCGAAATCAAAAAGAGCAAACCAGTGTTTGTCCAGAACTTCAAATGGAGCGACCTTTCGTAAAGAAGAGGTTGTTGGGTTAGATTTTGTACACTGTCATTTCCGACAAAAAAAAAAAACAGGACAAGGCTCATGTACAGTGCAACATTATTAACAACTTACATAAGTATTTTTTGCGGCAGAACCAAACTAAGAAAGACTGCTACAATGGCTCTTGAGGTAAAAACAGGTAAAGTTTGCATATCAACTATGTCATTTGAGAGTTAAGCATACTGCAGAAGTGTGTGCGAGTGGGCATCAGTGTTCATTTTGGCAGCTTTTTTAGATTTACATTACTCAAAAATGCTTGTTAATTTTAGTCACATTATAATCATTTTTATCATTTATAGTTTTAGTCTAGTTGTCAAAAAGCCATTACATTTTTGGCAACTTTTAGTCATTACTAGTCAAAATGTTTTCTCTTATTTTTTAGTCAGCAGATTGTATGGAACATTTCAGTCAATCTAGTCTAGCCAAAACCAATCATTTTTTGCATTTTAGTGAAACTTATTTCACATAAGGTTGAAAAACACTTGTTTAGAATGCATCTTTGCTACTCCGAGTCTTTCTGACGATGCTCATTTGGGATGTGCGGCCGCGGGTCAGTCGCACTCACACTGCCCGTTATGAGAGATTAAGATTAAAACATGAGAACAAATTATTTAATTTATACAGGCAGGATTTCGCAATAGTATTTTGTCAACAAAGCAAAGAAATAACTGTTTCACAGTTTCTGTTGCACAAGATTTGAAAAATATTTCTTTCTTTCTTCAAATAAATTAAAAATGCTTTGCCTTGACATCTGTTAGTTCAACAGACTACTTTTAGTGTTAATATTGGTTAACAGCACAAATGATTCTGTAATTAAATATTAACGTAATGAAACTAATAGATAAGAACATTTTAGCTGCTGTAGGCATATGGTTTCATATTTCAGTCATTGTGTGATAAGAATATCGCTTAAGTAAAGTATTTTATTCAAAATTGATATAAGTATGCGGAGCTCACCAATGCAGATCGCTAAGCCACAACACAAGCGAGCTACTCGTGAACACAGCTGCAGAGAGAAAAACAGACAACAGCACATCTCACTAAATATACGACAATGTACAAGGTAACATCCTGGCTATATGAATTTCTAAATATGCCAGCGGCATGTTTATAATATACAGCATGAGAATAGCTCGCGCTATGTGAAAAGCAGGACAAAGAATTATGCTGCATTGGCAGTCTTGTTCCTGGAATCCCTCATCGCTTCATGAGTGAAGAGAGTTTCCATAAAGTTAGAGGAGGTGAGAAAAAAACAAAACAGGTTTCAATTATTGGCTCCCTGCTGCAGGTGTGACAAAATGTTTGTTTACTAAAGGTTAAGGTTAAAAAAATAATAGGTATAACTGGCTCTTTCAGACACACGTGCACAATCTCACTGTCTGCACACACACACACACACACACACACACACACACACGATTGGGGAGAGATCTCCTCATTAATTATCAATAGTTTAAAATGGAGAAACAATAACAAGGAAAAGCCAATCATTTTAATTATCATTATTATGACAAAAAAGAAACACCACAAATTCCACAAGTAAAGCCAAAGGTTCAACAACATTTAATTAAAGAAATTAGCAAAACATATTTATCACAGCAGGCATTTGGACTTGTCATAATCAGAAAAGCACAGGCGTTGATAATGACATTAATGGCTCCATGCTAATCAAGTTACCAGTGTACAGTGAGCCAGCATGTACAGCACCAGGATACTGAGAGCAAAGCAGCTAGAGTAAATGTATTTAAGATATTATTATTGTTTTTTCAGTACCTCCACCAAGGAGGTAAGGTTTTCAGTTTGGGTTGTCTGTTTGTCAACAGGGTTAGGGAATAACTACTGGCCCTGTTTTCATAAAACTTGGTGGAAGGGTGTAGCATGGGCCAAGGAAGAATCTATTAAACTTTGGGGCGGATAGACAAATTATTTTTCACTTTCATTAACATTGCAAGATAGGGCATGGCCTTGGCAGTGGTCTGCGCTCGCCGACTGTCCTTCTAATTGCTGTTTTCCTACTGTGGTGTGGCATATTAAAAACTCAACGATATTGCTTTAATTTGTGTGTTTATGAAAACCTCCAATTTTTGATGACATCTTTTGTTATGATGTTTGAATGCATTTGGAGTAAGTCACTTTGGAAAAAAGCAAATGCCCAAATAATGTAACGTATCAGAAGCATAAAACGGTTCACATCTTGCAACAATACGATTTTGTTTGTTTGCAAGTCTGTAATTTTAGAAAAAAGAAATAACAATTTTTTTTCTCTTACAAATGAAACGTCTTATTCACGAGCAATAACACACAACTTCTCAATTAAAAATAGTATACACTCAGGGTTTTTACCGCTACAGCCTTCAATGGTCTGATATGACTGGTGGCTTATTTCGGCTAATGTTGCGTTTTAGCAATTACCATTATCTCGTGATTGTCACTTGTGGCTACAATTGCCACTGATCAAGAAAAGTTGCATTATATCAATTTAAATCAAATGCACTTTGATCATCTCATTTGTTCCTGTGTTTAAAGACACTGTAAAACAACTCAGGGGATTTTAATTTAGGCTTCACAGCTCTTCTCAGGACTGTGTGTGCATGTACAGACTGGGCTTGATTGATCTTTATTCTCCTGTTAGCTTTGCTGCATCAATTCACTTGTATCAATCTTATTAGCAGACAGAGTCCAAGGACCCCATGTCATGCCCTACTTTGTTTTGCATCTTTAAGCAGAATTGCCAGGAAAAAAAAGGGAAAAATCACCTGTGGCTGTGCAGGGCAGCTAATATAGTTATTAACAGAGTGTTTTTTTGTATTTTATTTGTGTTTAATGTTGCAATCCTTATATTGTATCACTCATTTTTTCTTTTGTACGTCCTGTGTTTACAGTAGAACCAGCAACACGTCATTAGCAGTAGTAGCAACAGCAGGTGCAGTAGTATGGAAGGATTAGGACGAGGATTAGGATTATGTTACAGACAGAGTAACACTATGAGGAGCGCTCATGTTTCATTACGGGATAATTACAGTGCATTAGTGTGGCTTGGATATCTAAATATGACTTGGAACATCATGACGTCCAGACAGCTCTACCCCGGCTATATTTAGATCTATCTATTACCATCATATCAACTTCTGCCAGGTTTAATTATGACAGGTATTGAAGTGACAAAGGTACAACCATGCATGATGTAAATACACATACTCTGTCACACGCTCACACATATATGACAGACTGATACAATTCTAATTGTTGACATTGTCATTTGTCCCTCTCCTCATTAAAACAGACATGATTTATCTTCAGATCAGTTCCCAAGAGAACTGAATTTTATCATCTTTTCATTGGAAACCGTTTGTTTGCGTGTGCTTCTACAGCAGAGGGCAGATGAGAGGAGAGTTTTAAGGCTTTGATATATGACCAACATTATGAGGAAATGTACCAGATGGGTACTACTGTGTACAATTATGACAATTACAACTAAGGAGCACTTTTTCATTGCACTTTTTCTTACTTGTGGACCTATTCATTTTACAGAGTGACTTTACGATCCATTCTACTGCTAAAAGATATCGCTCATCTGTGATGCTTAAAAAATAAATTATTTCAAATAAATAAAAAAAAGGAAATATGTTCTTAACTCCCCCCTCAGGGAAAAGAGAAGGCTCCATTATATAAAATAACCAACATAAAACTGCAAGGGGGCCTTAAAATTCACCCACTTGGGTACATTTTGATGCTGCCTGTGAACGTTGCTTGCATTTTCATTCGTATACATATTGTAAGCAGTTTCCATTAACAGTGTTATTCAAGAAAGGATCATTTAAGTATTGTGCCCCGATGCAGGGACACTTTTGCTCTCAGAAGGCATTGTTAAAAAAATTCAACAAAGGATACAGCAGAGTATTTTTGATTAAATATTGTTCAGCAATAACAAATTTGGCTAGCCCATTAGTGTTAATTGTCCAATACGGATGCTCAAATATCACATGGAAGCAGTGGCCTATTGTGAACTGGATCTGACCCTATTCATACAAACTTTCAAGTCCAACTGTAATCACATTTAGTCATCGCTTTTTGTAGTCAAAAATAATATCAAAAAGGCTTTTCTTGTTGGTAAAAAGAAAGAAAAAAAAAAAAAAAAGGTCCTTGGGGAAATATCAGAAATGTTTTTTTTTGTCTCAGCCAGCGAAAAGGCAGGCAGCAGTGTTACAGGAGAGCTTGCAAATGAGCAGACGTGCCAGAATATATCCCCCACCAAAAACTGCATTAGATACAGAGCACAGTGTCTGCAGTTATGTGAAATCTACCACCAACCCTGCAGCACCAATCGCCATGATATTCCCCAACACACAACACCTCCAGTAGATACCAGTCCAGTAGAGGTGATCATCACAAATCACTTTGCCGATTAAAATCATGTCCTTCATTTGAAGATTCATAGTCACCGAAAAGGAAGTTTGTTCACTGTTCTTTAAGATGCGTTATCTCAGGTACTGAATACGTCTTTTAGTTCAGCATTTAGGAAGCTGGGATGGATAATTCCAAGCACAGCAATCCATCTGATATACTGTACAGCAGCAGACTAAAACACTGCAGCAGATAAGTATTCACTTACACGTGTTTAAATAATTGAAAGCGCTTGAATAGACGAACCCTCTTAGAAAACATTATGTGACATTGAGCCGCGGAAAACACCAATACCTTTATATAAGATTGACAATGAATGTGGCAGCAGCATAAACCACGGATTCAAGTATGACATGAAACAGAGTAAAGCAGGCAGTCACACATCACACTGGTTTCATCTGAAATATTTCTGTCACATGAAGGAAATAATACGTGAAAAGTGTGCAAGGCTAAAAGTCACGTTTGAATCTCTAGCGTTATTAAGTCAACAGTAAGTCAATAGGAACACCCCCCAAAACAACAGCCGTCGGGCAGAAATATGACACAATTCAGCCCATTAACACTTTGAATACTCATAAATCCATATTCCAATATCTATGTAAACTAATTAACAGAATGACAACATCCTAATGGGTTATTCCATACCAACCAAGACCTGCCAGTTCATGTAAAGGATTTTCTTGATGTGACCTTACAAAAACGATGTGACCTTACAAAATCCTATAGCTCTACTCCAAATACTTTTTTAGTCGTGAGTGTTGGAGTTTTAGAAGTTTGTGTATTCGAAGATTCGCCAGCTGCTCATTTCTCACTGGATTGGGTTGAAATTAGTTCTGAACATCCAAGAAACCATAAGGATGCTTTGCAACATTTATTCATGGTTGCTGCTGAACGTTTTACAGTAATCAAATCAAAGAAATATTTTTTTTTTACCCAGCAAAGAACCCTTATTTATATGATATTTTTGTTTGGGTAAAACGTCAAACTTATTAATTTTTTTAATAATTTGATTTACTGTAAAACATTCAGCACAAGATGAAAATGATCCTTAGGGTTTCTTGGATGTCCAGTGCACATTTTGACCCAATCCAGTGAGAAATCCGCAAATGATGAGGCTTAGAATGTATAATAGTGTAAACTGTATAACTAAAACATTATTTGAGAAGAACTACAGGGTTTTGAAAGGTCCCATGAGTTCGTTTTCACATGATTTTTTAAAAAAAGAAAATCCACGACATGAACTAAGTGGTCTTGGTGAGTTGGTATGGAATTACCCTAATGCAGACCGCCAAACAACCAACCAAAGAAAAAGTAACTTCAACCATGATGAGAAAGATCATTCTCAATTAATACAGAAGCCAATATACTGCACATACAGTAGATACACGTCAGAAGCAGCAGAAACCAGCAGACATTACAACATCACTCAAAGCAGATGTGCATCAGCAAACAGCAGATAAACGTTCAAGCAGACAGACACGACATCAACTCAGGACAGTCATGCTAGTAAAAGCTACAAACACTTACTTGGTGAAGCAGTGAACCCCGGCATTTTAGCAGATAGTAAATCCTTTGGAAAGAGTCACAATGGTCGTCGTCCAGTGTAACATGAGTGGGTTTCGATACGTTACTGAGTAGCGTTAACTGTTAACGGTCTAACAGAGCAGCCAGCTAGCAGCTAGCAGCTAGCTGGCAGCTAACGGTCCTTCACAGAGCCGTTATTATCCGTTGGAAGGTTAGCTTCTTTATTACACGCTACATAAGCAGCAGTACTGGTGCTTTTGGTTTACATTGTTACTTACATTGTTACAGTATGGTTAACTGTTACAGTAATTAATATGAGAGTTGTAAACCAGCAGGTGAACATAACCAATTAACATGAACAGGACATTGACCTTTTAAATAGCCCGCCCCATCAGAAAGGGTGCGTTGGATTTGTGTTGGGCGTGTAGAGGTTGTCGTGTGTGACTGAGGCGGAGCTACATAGAGCTAGCTCTGAACGTGTTAGCCTTTGACTTTAAACTGACAAAATATTAATCATAAAAATGATAATAATCTGCTGGTAGGACGATATGTGCAAGTCATTTCCAAATAGCTGTGGTTGAAGTATACCAATATTGTACTGTGACAATTTTCTGTTGGGCCTATTGGCCTCATTTATTTAATTTGAAAGTGTTTCTAATAAAAGTAAATATATATTGTAATGTGTTCTGTTATATATTTATGTTTCTTGTCCATACAACAATACACCCAAGCAAATTCCTTGAAAGTAAAAAGTAAAAAATAAACCGGATTCTGATTCCTGCTCTGAAAAAATACAAAAGTATTATTTAAAAAAAATAATAAATCAATATATTTCATGCATTTTCATGTGTTTTCTTAGTACAATCTTTATTTGTAAAGTAACTAGATATAAATGTGGTGGAGTACAAAATACAATATTTCCCTTTAGTGGAGCCAGATGTATTAAATTGTATGAAATAGAGATAGTAGAGTCAAGTAGAGTCAAAGTAACTAAACATGTAATTAAGTATGGTACAGTTAATGTACTTTGCTACATTTCAGTAAGTATGCAGTAAAACGTGGTGAAATTAAATGTAGGATGGTTCTGTACTCAGTGTCTGAGTGTATTTTCTTATCTTCAATCTGCAGATAAAACTATATATAACCGCACTACTGATCCTGATAGTGATCCTTCTAATCAATACTGTACAGTCGACAAATAAGTATTCATTCTACTCACATTTTCTCTACAACACACAAACACATTTACGCTTCCATACAAACACCTGCACCATGATAAACATGACTGAATTTATCAGAATGAAATTCTCCCACACTTGATGTTTTTTTTGTTGTTTTTTAAACCTGCTTGTTTGTGACAAAGTGTGTGACAAGTGATGTATTTTAATATCAATGACACAACACAAACTATGTTTGCATTATTAGATTTTATTAGGACTCAGCTAATAATAAAAATGTTCTGTAAAAGAAAGCTAGTTCAAACTTTTGTTGATGTACAAAGGCTGGCAACATATCAGAGAAGATAACAGACAAACAGTAGAATATGAACATTGTAGTAAAATACTTATTGGAATATATTGGCAAAGTCTAGTCTTTTGGCTGTCAAAAACGTGTGATGTGGATAATTCATATGATTTGGTTTACTTTGGAAGCTGCAAGTAAGAAAGTAACCACAACATTTCTAACACCCCTTTCTCAATCGTGCTGTACGATCATTTCACAAACAGAAATCGTGCTTCATCACTGATGCAGTGATAATGACAGCATTTCCAATCTGTGAGGCAGAGAGACATATTTTTTTCAATTCAAGCTGCTTCACAGTCTCCATCATTGAACATCGTGGTGAAATAAATGACACTTAAATCAGGGAGACTGCACTATAAATAGTCTTTCTTCTAGTACAACAAATCAGCTGGTGTTGGAAACCATAAGATATGAGTGATGGCTGTTACATGGTTAATTCTTTTTGAATAATACGTAGAAAATATATACTCTTTGTAAACACACTAAAAATTAAAGTATAAAATAATCCAGGATGACATTTCTGTTATTATTCCATTTGGTTATAACAAAATATATAGCAATTTAAATCTGACCAATGATATGCTGAAAGAAAAGACTATGCAATCACAACAGCGTCAACAAAAACTTCCTTTTTTTGTAATGCAATGTTACTATAGTATATTATAAAATGTTAAAATTACTACCTCCTATATAATCTCACTTCGGAGACAAGTTATACAAATCAGAAGAGAGCTAAATTTCATAAATGATAGTTTGACAACATTTTGGGTTAATTTCTGATCAACAAAATCTGCTCCACAGAAATGTGAAGGCCAACACAACAGTGCATGTAGAACACCCCTTCACCTCATAAAATACTCCTTGTGTACTTGGTTTCCTAAACAGAAAGGAAAGCTATCATGCACAGATCTCAATGTGAAGATAATAATCTACATTAGTGACATTTGTTTAGACTCTTACAGCATTAAGACCTCTCAGTGTAGCTTATTTTAATAACTAATTATACACTAATCAAGCCACAGACTGTGACACAAAGAGTTGTTGTTTGATTTGACATGATTTTTTTTCTTCCCACACACACATTAAAGAAATGGCAACAACTGAAAAAGATCTTCTTTACAAATACAATAGAAAATAGGTTCAGCTCTACAAAATCAGTTAACTTTTATTGTTTCTTTACCTCAACATGAAGGCCAAGTTTTTACAAGAACGAATCGATGTATTACTGCAAGAAAGAAGTAGAAAGAAACTGTAGTTTCCCAGATGTGATCTGAAAAAAAGGGAGTCATCCCGATTCACAGGCACCAACCAGCAGCATTCTGCCGCCTGGCTGTTATTGGTTGGTTTAATGGTCGTGGAAGCCTGGCATGGGAAAGGGCCTTGCAAAAGCTTCAACGCGTTGGCGGAGGTTGCCAATGCGAGCAACGGTCTCTGGGTCCTGAAGAAGAAAGTTCTTGAAGTCCTGGAGCTTTCCTGGAGAAGACAACAGAGGAGAGGGAAGGAAAAAGCTCAGCTCTCCCTTATTGCCATTTTGCTTCCTTTGTTTTATAGTCACTGGGATTTTTATTTCCACTCCTGTTTCAGTATCCAACAATTTAATATAACATACAGCATATCATACTTTTGTTGCCTTTCTAATAACTACATACGCCCCTTTCACACGTGAAACCCTGAAATTGTCTAGACATTACCCGGAGGAGCTGTACGTGAGAACGCAAAATGTCTGATCAATCATAGCGGACATCAAACACCTTGACCCTGCCAGCTCCCTAGTACAAAGTCAGTGTGATGTCAGATTGAGCCCATGCGTGAATAGAGCCGCTCATTCCTTGGTGTATTCAAGGCGAGCGAGAGGGCGTGTAGATGACGTTTTGATCACGGCTGGTGTGAAACTGGAAGCAAATAAACATCCGAGGGTGAAGAAGAAGGGTCATTACACCAAGATGGCAACGATAATGTCTAACTGGAGAGGAATTCCAGAATTTCTGGTGATTAACGAGCTGACGGGGAAATTGTCAAGACAAATTATGAGCCGGCTACGTGACTGCGGTGTAATCCAAGTCACATCGTGCAACCTGCACACTCTACCCAGACGCCACCTAAACACTTACTGGAGTATTTCCAGTAAGTCAGAACACTTCTGACACGAACAATCTCCTGTTGTGTGCTACATGTGCAAAAAGGAAAACTCCAGACAATGTGCGGACCTTATTCTCCAAATACTATCAGGAGTTTATACGAGAAAACGGCTATAGTTTTAATAATAAAAGACAAACATGTGAGGCACATGTTCCTCGACAAATACTAGGCTACATTGTGATCTGTGTCCCTTCCTATAGTAGGCTTACCTGTCTTTTTCTTGACGTCCAAGGCAATCTTGAAGCCCTCATCCATGAACTCGACAACTTGCACAAAGTCAGATTCTTTGAACTGTCTGGATGTCAGGGCTGGAGCACCTGGGACAGAGAAGAACACAAAAATCAGCAGCTTGAAACACAAAAGTAATGACTGGTTATTACTTCATTTTGCTTTTACAGGTTCAATCGTCTCCAATGAAGTTTCCTGCATTTTATTCTATTTTTATTTCTATTTTGAAAAAACCATGTGGTTGAAAAAACACAACCCTGGAGCTTCCTGAAATGTCAGTAATGAATCTACACAGACTGCAGATGTGTCAAACCAACATTGGTGCTGATGGGTCGCTAAGGTGCCGTCCAAATCTCAATAAAATAAATAGGTAATAAGTGCATTGCACTGTAGGTGAAGATAATCGCCTTAAGACAATACTTAAAATGTGGCAGTGT
Organism: Bovichtus variegatus; assembly: GCA_943593645.1. Lineage (NCBI taxonomy): Eukaryota > Metazoa > Chordata > Actinopteri > Perciformes > Bovichtidae > Bovichtus > Bovichtus variegatus. Next base: position 7,330,339 of record CALSCE010010723.1, on the reverse strand, counting down.
AGATGTGGAGCTCTTGAACTTCCTGGAAGATGATTAAAAACACAAACATACTTAATTAATCATGATCTGCTCAGTGCTTGGGGCTTAATTGGTGGCTGACTAATTTCCATATGCAGTGAAACAGCTTAAGTGAAGAGGATGCTAAGTGCAAAGTAAATTTGACACAAACAAACCCGACTTTCTATGGAACACAATATGCTAAATAGCTGACCAACATATCAAGACTGATTATCCTGACAAAGTTGATAAGGCATATACCAATAAGCATATTTTTCTTTGTGTGGTTTCTAATAATCCTTAGTAAGTGTGACAAGAGTCCAGCTTAATGTAGTGTAATGTGAAGCAGTTCCTCACCCAGCCTGAGGCCACCAGGAGTCAGGGCGCTCTTGTCCCCGGGGCAGGTGTTCTTATTGGCAGTGATTGATACGAGCTCCAGAACCCTCTCGGCTCGAGCTCCGTCAATGCCCTTAGGCCGCAGGTCAACCAGGACCAGGTGGGTTTCGGTCCCGTCTGAAATATTTTAACATCCTTAGTAAAAAAAAATGAAAATTGAAGAGGAGGAAAGTCCGAGGCTTCGTGAACACGAACTTCTACCTCAACTTTAGCTTATGGATGAGGTAATGTTACTTTATTTGTTAGCTGGAGGATATGAAACTGAATGTGGTTAATGATGAAGCCAAAATACTGTTGGGTATTGTTTTGTCAAGGCCTCCAATGCTTCACACTTTTCTCAAGCATTTGTCCATGTTAGTCTTTACTTCAGCTTTATGTTCATCGGAGCACTGCGTTTATTTTATATGTATACAAGTTTTACTTAATTCCGAGATAATTTGCAAAAGATTACCGTTTTTGTTTTTTTTGCTTTTTAAACTCTCTGTGAAGGTGACAAAGGTTCAATGCCATTAAAACTACATAGTAAACAATATTAACAATCATCCCGATAGTACAATTGACTAACATCATAATTAAGAGCAAATTACTTTGGGCAACTTAAGCAGGAAATTCACCAATAGGGTATTTGCATTATCTCCATTAACTAGATGTAAATAATAACCTGGAAAATGAGTGTATAATAACTGTGTAAATGTTCCTTAAGCAATTAATATAATTTACTTGAGTAAATACACGTTTCTTTTTACAAGTTTCCCATTGACTGAAACAGCATAAAACACCCTTTTTCCTGTATTTTTGTTTGTTTTTAACACAAACAGCTAAAAAAGGGATTGAAAAAAAAGGAGCATGCACACAATGTAGGGTAAGCACAGGACAAGTCTGTATTTTTTAGGGTATCAATTGAGGGCTATACATCAAAAAAAGAGCTGAGATCAGCAAATTAAATGCAGTACAAGATTCCAGCATTTGCTCACAACCAGAAAGTGACCACTTTCATCTGGTTTTATTATCTTGACCGACAGGACAGCTACACTGACATTAGCCTATTTGCACATCATGAATTTAAATGCCTCTCCCTTGCGTTATTTGCATTTTGTGACAGGACATTTCTCTTTATTGACTGTGTTGTGTGTTCTTCTGGGTTTCTTTCTGCCATTTGCTTAGCCAGTGTCTCCGTGGGAATTAAAAGAAACAAATGCTTAAATACAAGTTAGATTACCTGAAACCAGAGTGTAGCCTTTGCTGAGAAGAGCTGTAGCCATAGACTTGGCGTTCCTTAGTACCTGGCTGATGTACTCCTTGAACATGGGAGACTGTGTCTGGACACAAAATAACAAAAGGGTCAAGCTAGATAAAAGTACTGAAGTTAGAATTAGCTTTTTTGAGTCGTGGGTCAAGAAATGATTAATGGCATATCAAGAGAACAATTTTTGTTGGTAGAAGTCTTTCCATCCTCTTTAATGGATTACATTGTAATTGCTGTCTAGCACAAACATTAGGATCCAGAAGGATCAGATGCCCACAGCAGCTTAGGGAACAAGTTCCCGGGTCAAGTTGCACCAAAGCATCTCAGCGCTAAGATTTAGTTTCACTGTAAAATGTTATGAACCAGTTATCAACTTCTTATTAGGAAATAGGAGACCATAATAATAAAATGTTACATCAATACAAATAAAGTTAGTTACTTTATATTTTAAATTGGGGCTTTGAGTGTTAGGCTGACCTGTCTGAGTGCCACAGCCACACCGGCGATGGCATGGTTATGAGGGCCGCCCTGCAGGGAGGGGAACACGGAGAAGTTGACCTTGTCCTCAAGGTCGTACATGACCTCCTTCCCCTTCTTGTCCACTGAGCGAACACCCTTACGATAGAAGATGAGGCCAGCCCTGGACAGAACAGACTAATTAACTGACAAAGCATTTACCGTAATTTCCGGACTATTCAGTGCATCTGAATATAAGCCGCACCCACTGAATTTTTAAAAAATATGTATTTTGTACATAAATAAGCCGCACATGTCTATAAGCCGCAGGTGCCTACCGGTACATTGAAACAAATGAACTTTACACAGGCTTTAACGAAACACGGCTTGGAACAAAAATAAATAGGCCTTTAAACGCCTTCAACTTGAAAGCTGCATCATATGCCTTTCTCCGTGTCTTTGCCATGATGAGGGTGACAACATGACCGTAATCAGAATCGTGACCATTCATAATGTCCGCTGTTTAAAATGTCCGCTGTTCATAATGTCCGCTGTTCATAATGTCCACTGCTGAAGACATTCCAAGAACTAATAATGCAATTGAAGGTTGGCATAATGTTTTTAGAGGTTCATTTGGTACACTGAATGAAACACCGAGAAATTTCGTAAAAAAGTTAATTACCGTAATGAATGGGAAGTTTGAGCGCGCTCGATTTACGTCACATTATGCGACGGTGCTCAGTTTTTGGCGACATGAAGCTTGTGAAAGCGGGAAAAATCCATAAATTAGCCGCGTCATTGTATAAACCGCGAGGTTCAAAGTGTGGGAAAAAAGTAGCGGCTCATAGTCCGGAAATTACGGTAACCATTTTATTTTTTTCTAAAAACCCAACAAGGTTTCCTCCTTGGTAATTTGATTTTGTCCCCACCCATGTCACATCAGCTGTGAGATTAGGAGGGAATCACAAAATACTATAACTGCTATTATTAAAAATTTTTAAAAATAAATACAATTTTCTTGTTGCTCAGTGCAGAAGTTCTATTGAGATTTTACTGAAATTGTTCTTGTTCTTACCTGGTTCCTCGGAGGGATTTGTGTGTGGTAGACGTGACCAGGTCAGCGTGTTCAAAGGGAGAGGGGATGGCTTTGGCCGCCACCAGGCCACTGATATGGGCCATGTCAGCTAGCATGTAGGCCTTAATGTCGGTACACAGCTGAGGGGGAAAAAGCGGGCACAAACAAAAAGTGAGGATATTAGGAAATGTATACCATGGGGCAGGAAATTTGATATTAAAATAGTATTTACATTTCTATTTCTAACTAACACTTCTCAGCCTTCTTCACTTGTTGCTTGTTTCAGGAGGATTTCTGCCTTCAATCTGATCTTCAGGTTACCGATTTGGGTTGCTACAAACATTTCAGTGTTTTGCCATAATAAAACTTCAACTCTTCAGTATTTTTAAATGTGGGGGGCGATGTACAAAAAGAGGAGTCATGCACTGTTCTCCCAATATAGATTTGAACACTAAGCTAAAAGTCAGCACTTCAGCCTCAGTCACCGTTTAATTTTAAATGTAGAGTCCTGGTGCACAGAACGAAAATGTGAACCGTCCAAATATTTCTGAACTATATTATGCATTTGCATATATTATTTTTGATGTATAGAATGTTACCAGAAAACACAATAGTTATTATACAACTAAACTACATACTTAAACTTGCCTCAATCAGTGTCATCAGTGACCCTGTGTACTTTACTTGACGGTGCTCTGTACAAGTTAAAATTTGAGATACAATCTCTTAACGCCAATTCATTTACATTTAACCCCCACGGTTAAGATTTGATGACTAACCCTACATCTGTAAGCACTACCCATCTTCTCAAAAGGGCAGATATTATAAATAAATTGGAGCTGGTGTTATTACACTATTCGGCAGTCTTCAGAGGCCAGAAATATTACAGCGTAATTCAATAAAGCCTTGTTTGCTTGCCAGCATTTATTGAAAAAGGCACAAACAATAAATAGCTCGCTAACATGCAAATAACTTGCTGGCGAATGATCAGAGCAGTAAACAATCCTTTTAGTGCTCCAATTAATATTCATTATCATGACAATCTCCCTTCCTCTCATATCTAAACTGGATCAGCACATGTTTATTCGATTAAAAGGCAGGGTAGATGGCAGGGTTACTGGAGGGGGTAAAGAACACAAGAGGGTGACGCGCGGTAGCTGATGAACGCCGATAGTGAAACAAATTTCAGATAATAAAAAAAACAAAAAAACAAGCCTGCTCCAATCTAGGGAACACAACACTATTCTGGAGAGGAGGCCTGCCCGGCAGATTCTGCCATAAAACAGTGAAGAGTTCCACAGAGACATGCCAGGGGGAAAATATGGCCCCACTTCAGGCTTAGAGACAAAGTAGTTATGGTGCTTAATAAAAACACAGCTCTGTAATGGAGGGACACTCCATCTGATGGTACTAGCTAAAGTGAGGCTCTGCAACAAAGGGAAGTAGTCATGGAGTGAATGAAGTGAGTCAGCGGGTGGGTATAACAAAACAGATAGAGAGGCCTCTTGTGCACTGCCAAAGAGAGCAGTGAAGTGTGCAGTTAAAAGTTGCTGCTGTGGATGCGCGAGTCAGTGCGAGAATCCACGTTCAGTTCGGATGAGTAGGCAACAGAAAGCATCTGTGTTGTTGAGTGCACAAGAGAGACCCGAAAAATTGGTTTTAGTTTGGATATGTTGAAGTTTGGAAGTAAATGTTCAGTATTTAGAGCAGACGCGCACACACACACACACACACACACACACACACACACACACACGCACACACACAGTGAGTTTTGAATACGGAGAGAGTTCTCCATGCACCTTCTTGATGCGGGCGTAGTCAATGAGGCGGGCATAGGCGCTGGTGCCAGCGATGATGAGCTTGGGCCGGAACAGCTTGGCCGTCAGCTCCATCTGGTCGTAGTCAATGAGTCCTGTTGCAATCTGCAGAGAAACGAAGAGGGAGGCAGATTGAGGAGAGAAAAAGGAGACAGAGAAGGAGGAAAGAAGTGGAGGATGAATATTAGAGGAAGAGGAAGATTCAGGAGAAGAAAAAAAAAAAAAGGAACATGAAAAAAGATTTCAAATATCTTGAGGATCAAGAGCAAATATATGAACACGGACGAGAGATTTTTTTCCATTTGAAGCTCATTTGAAGCAGCTGCATTTGAAGTACTTTGGCTACCTTAAAAGGGGCAAGGAATTTATCGAAAGGAGACATTTCAACCTATAATATCAACGAAGAAGATGGAGCAATTGCATTAATGCATCCCTACTTATCCTATTTCAACCTTTCAGGGATCTATTCAACTGGTGTGATGAGGCGGAACGGATCAGAGGTCGGTTTGGAGAAGTCATCGGCTCTTTTCATTGAAATAAGCACTTTGACATGTATGTTAGACATCAGGGGATGTATGTCTGAGTCCCATGAAACAGAGTCAGACTGGATCAGTCGAGCGACCATTGTGTCTTGTGCTTGAACCTCCAGTTTCACCCCTCTACTCCCCCTCCAAGCATCAGAGAAGAGAGACAATACAGGCGGGAGAAAGAGAGCAGGATGGAGCAGAAATACAAAGTGAGAGACAGAAAGGAGGGAGAATAAGGGATACACAGACAAGAAAAAGAAGGAAAAAAAAAAAGAGGAGGAGGGAAAGCTTTATTTAGACAACCTGATAATCTCCCATCTCCAGAGCACATCTATGGATGCCCCCTCACTCCATCAAGCTGCTCATTGTGAAGACAGAGCCAGTGGTGCTGGCCAGCCTGTCGATTTCCCATTATCTCTCTCGCAGAGGGGTCCTGCCTGCCCATACATCAGCAGGTCTGGACATGCAGACTCTCATGGCCATCCATCAGCCGCTACCAACCTCACCACACAACTATGACCCCTGGAATAAAATACTACACACCAATATACGATGCACCCGCATCTGAGGGACCCTGGTTGTACAGATTTCAATGTTAGTTGAAAACAGCCCTTTGAATGTTTTACGAATCATACTAAACTAAAAGGAATGTATGGTTGCATTGTGAGTGAAGAGGCCATATATCAAGCAAAACAGCTGTGTTTATGCCCCTCTGTCAACCTGAAGTTTCTTGAGTTAGACACTGAATCTCTACCCACACTGCCTTGTGTTGTCCCTGTGTGGGCACAAACAGAACAGAATTTCCCAAAAAGCGATCACAGCCTCTCTCCTACATTTTCTCTCATTTTCTGTTTATTGACATTAATATCCTGTCATTAGATAGTTTTTAAAATACCAAGACAACAGTATTTTTAATAAATTTAGATATTTGTGCTTGTTGGAGATTTGTAATTTCTTGTTCTTTGTGAATTATTCTAACAGAAGTAGTTAAAAACTTTATATAACCAACCACTCTAAAATTAAGGGCAGAAACTGACAATGGAACAGAGATGATCAATAGTACTACTGAAAGATGAGAGATCTTCTACAGAGTGCTGCAGCAGAATAAGCAATGTTTTGCAGACTTGTGAGAAGCCTGTGGCCTCCGACACATGGGCAGTTCTTAAGTCAATCAGAGATCCACAGACTCTGAAAACTTTGTCTGTGACTGTCTTGACATCACAGGATTTAATAATTGGAATTCAGAAAACTCCTCTCCTCTGACATTGAAAGAGGATAGAAATATATAAACATACTGTATGTACGGTATACAACATATACACATAACAAGCTTTTATCGCTGTCGTTCCATTCCCATAGATTTTACTAGTTCACTAAAAAAAAGCTGATAGTTATTCCCTGGTTTAAGACAGTCCACAACATGTTAGTTGATATCAGTAGTAGGGGTCTCTACTTACATTCAGCTTGTAAGGCATGGACTCAAAATAGATTGAAGTTGCTGAGATCCTCTTCACATCGGACATGTAGCCATGGGTGAGACTGTGGTGACAAAGAGGAACATGTAAACAGACGGAATAACAGGCAAGAACATTACACTACAAACAACTTGATTTTTCCAGGTGCAAATGGCACACTAGTGTTCACCAACAAAGAGACTGGGGCAGCTTTGAAAAGTGTGAATGTAAGAAATAAGCGACAGGGTGCAGGTGAAGAATAGGAAGAGAGCAGCAGTGACTACTCACTGTCCTCCGTCGGGCAGGTCCAGGCCCATGATGCGGTCATGGGGATTGAGCACGGCGGTGTAGACAGCAAAGTTAGCGGGAGAGCCAGAGTACGGCTGGACGTTGACACCCCACAGAGATGGGTCCAGGTCAAAGGCCTCCAAGGCTCGTTTCTGACACAGCAGCTCAATTTGGTCTACCACTTCTGCTCCACCATAGTACCTGAGGGTGGGGATGGAAAAAAAGAAAAGAAAAAAAAAAAAAAAAAAAGACACCCTTAGGCCATTTAGTAACAGATGTATCATTCTTACTAATTGATATTTTAGGCAGCAGAAACACTGACATATCTTTTAAGTTGATATGGCAAACTTATTATTTACACATCCAGCACTTACAGAGCAACATCATTATTCATTTATAGTCTGACTGAACTCTAATATTTGCTCTCTTTTAGCTCTGTTGTTGATCTCTACCAAAGCCTGAGGGAAATATTTGGCTCTTTAGCTGCTAAATGCTCCACCAGCTAATCACTCACATTGTTTGTCACTGGTTTCGTGTTGAGCAGGTAGTTTACAGTGGGTTTTTAGAGCCATTTCACAGAAAACAGCTGCCTGCTGTAGCAAAAAGATTATGCTAGTGGTATAGTGCTTTGGCATATTTGGGTGACAATTCTCTGTTAATCAATACTACGAGCAACGCCTTTCACAGTCACACTGTCACTTGATACCTGGCACATAGAAAAGTATTGCTTATAGCCGCTTTAGGTCAGTATCAGCAGTTTCTGTCACAAACTTGACCAACCTTGGCTAACCCAAAAATCACAGCAGATTTGGGATATTTCAGGTAAAAATGCTCATCAAACCTTTTCCAGTGAAATTACAGATGAAGGAGCAACAGATGGCTTCCTGTACAATCCACTCACTCAATGAGATCATCCTTTTGTTTCATTACATTTAAGTGCAAACAGCAGATGAGTAGGATGTGGGGGGGAAGAACATTTTTTAAAATCAAAAACACATTCAGTGGGAAAGAGATTTATTGTATCGGCTTGAATTCCAGGAATCAAAGGCATCAAATGAGAAGCATTTCAAAACAGGTCAGCACTCTGTTTGCTGCTGATAAATGTGAATTATCTGAGGGAAATGATAGAAAACTAGAAATAGGAAAACTGGAAATAAAAAACAGGCTAAACTATCAGCCTGGGCACTGTACTCTTGCAATGTATCCCCTCAGGAATGTTCTGCGGCAAAGCAGAGGCTGTGGATTATGTGTGGTTGGCATGTATTATTACTGGACAAGATTGAGAACACAAAATAAAAATCAGTTTATGTATGTGGTAATGTGTGCACATCTGTAACGGATATCCTGAAGCAGAGAATATCAACGGTGTTAATAAGCTGGTCTGTGGCTAAATAAGCACACTCACCTTCTCCCTGGGTAGCCTTCGGAGTATTTGTTGTTCAGACAGGAGCCCTGAGCTTCCAGAGCTGCTCGACTGCAGAAATTCTGTGGTGAGAACACACACAAGCAAACCCACACTCAGATCAATGGTGCGAGTGGACAGAAGGGACAAGGACGGCAAATTAAAGTCTGTTAAGTGATAGTGAGAAATCCCCCTCCAGCTAAAGACAATCATTACAGTATTGAACCTCTGGACTTCCATAGACTAACACTCTGCACTTCACAATGCTTATCACCTCGCTGCTGGAGGATACAAGATAATGTAATAAACTTTTCTGCCCATGCTGAGAATCATTGGTGTGGTCTTTTTTACATTTTTTAAAAATAATTTTGCGATGCATTTTTCTCAAGAAAAACACATTTTAGTGAGTATGGCTCACTGCAAAAAGGAGTAGGGCTGTACCGAATAGTTTGAGCTTCATTAATAATGTTGCAATTTAAATTCTGAGTCAACATTCGAATGCTGCGCAGGTTTTTTTTGCATGTCCATTCATTCTGATTAAATCTGGTATTTCATAGTTGCAGATAAAGATTAGGCCACACATTATAAGTTGTATACTATTTGTAGAATTAGAATCAAGTGGTGGCTGCTTAAAAGTGATGCGCAGTTTGATCCACAACACCAGTTTGGTTAATCTTACTAGAAAATATCACGAGTTTGGGGCGACAAAGAACCGCTCCGAGTAAGTTATCGTTAAGTTACAGAAACAATGCGCGCAATAGCCCACCTTCTCTTCCCCTGTCTGTCACTCTCTCAAACACACAAACACAGTGAGCGCCACGCCACTAAGTCCGCACCTACATGCATTTGTGTTGACGAAACTGACAAGTTATATTCATTAAAGAAAGTTGATTTAATTTATAAAAAAAAAAAAAAAAAAAAAAAAAAAAAAGACATTCAAGCTTTACTTGAAAACCTCAAAAGACGCTTATATTAAAAAGAAAATACAATACCAGTAAGTGACATTCAACTAATTTACGGACATCTTTTATCATCTTGATTTCAGCAGACTTATGATTTATTATATAAAAATCCGATCCTTGATTATGATTGGCTGAGCTGCATTTAAACCCTTTGTAAACTACAGATACAAAACTCACTGTTGTGGCCACATTTCAACAGTTTCACTGCGCCAATTAGTCACTTATTGGGATAAGTGGTTGGAAGAGATGGACAGAGGAAGATCATTTTAGTCTCTTAAGCCTCTTAGCTGTTAGTAGCCGTTTGTAAAATCACTGTAAATGATGGCCTTTCGTGGCTTATTGCATCATTTTACAGTACTTCTTAATATTGCATTTCCTACATTAGAGCTTAAGCAAAATCTGACACAAAACACACACAAACAGTACAGTCTAGTCTCCAAACTCTCTCCCTCGTTGACGTGTTGGTGTGTGTGTGGTTATGCTAATGCTTCACCTAGAAGCCAAGAGGAAATCAAGGGAGATAACAGCTCCAGTAAAAGCTCTCTGCTGCGTCCGTCTGTCATGCCCACGACTGTGCATATATTACAAAAGGAATTGCATTTGCTTCTCTTGGTGTGTGTGTGTGTGTGTGTGTGTGTGTGTGTGTGTGTGTGTGTGTG
>CALSCE010010723.1:7298122-7320047 GCA_943593645.1 Bovichtus variegatus | reverse complement strand
TGTGTGTGTGTGTGTGTGTGTGTGTGTGTGTGTGTGTGTGTGTGTGTTTTAATATGCATGTATTTTCATTCAAGGAATGCCAGCCTGAGTTGTACAGTGATGTGCCTTGCAGAGTAAGGTGAGGAGGCGGCAGAATGAAGATATCAGCTTTATCTCACACTACAGCGGTCAGGCTTTGTGTAGAGAGGGGGCCGATATACTCCACTGAACAACTACTGTGGTGAAGAAGATACAGGAGGAGAAAGAAAGAACAATACAAGATAAAACCTCTTCTGCTCTTTTGAATAGTAAAATGTCCCATTTCACACCATCTAGCCTTGGAATGAAAACAAAGAGCAATCCAAATGTTTCTGTAATAACTCAGTTATTCTTGCTTACAGAAAGTTATGTATCCACTGAGTGTTTTCACTCTTAAATAACCTAAGTTTGAATAACTTGATATGAACTTGTCAGAGTTCATGATAGTTGTTTTATCATTTGTATATTTGAGCCAGAAGGTCACAGTTTCACTGCCCTAGCAAGGCACTGAAAACATTTTTAAAAAACAGCAAAAGTACTGCTATTAAATATTAAAACATACAAGATGATTTAGGAATAAATATGAACAAAAAAAGAATGAATTTACACATGCTGCAGTGTATGAATTTTAAATACAATACCATTATCATTTGTTGTACTGGATGCGCTGTACGTACTTATCTACAGCCCTGATAAACCACTGATAAGGGCTTTTCTGTCAATACTGCCTGCCAGCAGTAATATGGAAGATACAACCAGAAAAGATATCCATGAGGTTAGCAAGTCTATTTTTATCGATTTTGCCAAAATATCAAAACAGAGGTGATGAGGCGTTCTGCATTGCCAACATACAGGGGAGGTGCTGCCAGCTCTTACAGGCATTAAGTGTTTACAATGACTGTCACTTTAAAAATGAGTCGACTCAATCAGTACAAAATTGCATAGGATGGGTCTTTATATACTACTAAAGGCTGACTGAATATATAAATCAGGCTTGAGTGTGTTTTATGTCATCTCCCATCTTTTGCAGCCATTTTTTCTCATATTTCTGTAACTGATCAAGTATACATGTACTAAACAGTCAAAATCAAAATAAGTTAAAAACATTGTCTGTGAAAGATGTCTTACCTCGGATGCAATGAGCTCCAAGCCGCGGCACTGCCTGTCCTTCTCCTTTAGCAGAAGATCCCACATCTCGGGGTCATCCTGAGCCAGGCTGTCCTGGCCCGTCCATGGACGATCCTCATCCAGTGTACGGGTGGCGGCATGGGACTGCTGGCCACGTACACTGAGACGAACCGGGGCTCGTTGGCACAGTGGCTGTGAGCACAGGAGAAGATGCAGGGTTGGGGGGGATAATGAGAGCGTGAGAGAGAGAGAGAGAGAGAGAGAGAAAAAAAGATTAACTGTGAGTCTATTAGTTTCATACAGATATAACAGTTATCATGAACACGTTTTCTATTACTGGATCACTGCATTAAAATGGCTCTGAAGGACTGAAATAAGTTGCAACGGTTTGGGGAGATTTTGTTCATCCGGCAGATTTCGCTATTGAACAAAAATCACACTTCTGCTCTGCAAATTACCATAGCTTTAGAAAAATATGGTAAGAGTAGGACTACAGTACGTGTTGCCGCTGATTTTTTATTTTATCAGGGACATTTAACAAGACGAGAAAAACATTACATGTGGGTGTGTAGAAAAGGGGGAAAAAATAAAACAATATGTATTTTGGATTTATATCATCTATGAAGATTAAACTAGTTGAGGCTTCACCCGTAAAGAGGGACCAGAACATAATAAAGAGAAACAGTTACAAGGAGCATTCATTTTCTACAGAATGTATTGATCATTTTTACATTTGAGGTAAAACCCTGATTTGTCCTACATAAATAAAGACATTTCAAGTCCCCTCCTCTGTTCCTCGTACACTCTAATATGTAGCCCAGTATAATTAGAAACTGGCGTGTTTCCATGATATCAATAATCAGCACGGTTGCTCAATTATGCCTCTATCAGCACTTCTACAAACTGAGAGACCGACTTTTACAGCCTCAGTGTACCGAAGGAGGGCTATGGAGAACAGATTCAGCACTTCCTGCTTATCTAATCTGGACTGGGGCTGGCGAGTTCTCCTACTGCTGCTGCAATGCCTGATCATGAGAGTGTGCAGAGTCCATACAATTTTCACTGTCTCCGTCTTCATTTTTCCAAGTTAAACATGAATCCTATTCTGGCTTCAATCCTGGTTCTTCTATGCACTATGCCTGTGATGGATTATTTGAACACTACATTTCTGGCTTGGTATTTCATACAGTAGATTCCTTACATTGCATAGATAATTTAAAACCTTTGTAGGCACCAAAAGATTGTCATGTATAACAGCTGTATTTGTGCTGAGCCCTTCTGTGCTTAAGTTTCCTTTATAAACCCAATCAACAGGGAGGGCACTGTGTGGGAGAACACTCAGAATATAAGAAGAAAAAACCCTGACAGGTTGATTGCATTTAGAACAAATTGGCTCTCTCCCATCATTTAATCAGCAATATGATGATGACTCTGTGTTGAGATCAATCCCACCACTGCCAACCTATAGTTATCATCTGTACAGGTGTGCCGGGGTGTGAGGGAAAACCTCCCTTTAATAGCGTCATTAAAAAGTAATTAACACAATGCTCAGGACTGGTCGAGGACACGCATACGAAAAAACACAAAAAAAAAAAAAAAAGAAAAAAGCAATTTACGCTTATTCCATGTGGTGTAAAAAATGTTTTGGTACTTCATCTTTTGTAGAGGCTTTATTGCACTGTGAACCAACTCTGTAGTTTCTCACACGTTTTAAGACCAAAAATAAATAAGAATGTTGTGAAGAAATAATAAAAGCTGCCTGAACCATAGTTTCATAATTCAACATATTTTGCTAAAAACAAAACAGCTAATAAGAACACTTTGTCCTTAGGAGCAGCTTGCAGATAGTTTATCTACTCCATCGCTGTTAGGCCCATCCTCTCTACTCCTCCTCTTCATCTGCTCCCCGGGGTGGCAGAGGGGTAGTGGTGACACACAAGGGGGGGGGCAACTGGCACATTAATGGCCGATTTCTAACAGTCTCTACTCTGGCCTTCTGTCACCGGTGGCAGTGTCGTTGGTGGGAAAGGGGAGAAGGCCCCTCCTCTGGGCTCTGGAAGAGATGAGGGCCTGGGGAGACAGGTCGGGCTGCCTCCGAGGACAAGTTTCTCGCTGAGAAATCACACGGGTCATTAAATCTTGACGGGAACTGTCCTTCGCTGTCTGCACTTCTCCTGAGACTCACCAAGGCCAGGGAAAGCAGTGGCAGAAAAACCCAACACAAGCCAACGGTGCCATCGTTACAGCGCTACTGAAGACCGCACAACAGACAAGGGTGCCTCTCCCTCCTCCTCCTCAACCTTCATCCCCGCTTTCCTTTTCCCCATCCTCATCCTGTCACCCTAAGCTGCTAAGCACGCTCAGACAAGTAGCATTCATGTGTTGTTTTTATTAGTTTGTCTCATCATCACTGCCATGGCGTCCAAACAAGCACTGGGCTTAAACAAACACCACACAGGTCAATCCCTGAGGTCTACTTCTTCACTTTCCTTCCTCATTTCCCAGCCCTAATCATTACGGAAGATTAATTAATAAAACAGAAGATAAACAGATCCAAGAAAAGTGAGAGCCAAGATACAAGCACCAAATATGTCAGAGTGGGACTATTTTTAGGCGACAGATGATGCTGTCGTTTGAAGGTGAACTTTATGAAAACTGTGCGGTGAGAAAAGGGGCGGGATAGGCCACATCAACCTGGGCGGCGAGAACGAGATAATGGCAGAGTCACAGATGCACGGTACCTGCGTGACAATGATAGGGTAATTGTTGGCAGTTTACCTTTCCTGTCAAACATCTGTGCCCAAAGACCAATGGCAGAGAAGAAAGGGAAGAAAGAAAATCCTTTTATTAATCCCAGTTTGATATTATTTTTGCCCATTTCCTGAAGCAGCTCTAGAGAGTCAATTTTACAGATGACTGCTGTCCATCAGTTGCTATACCAAACAACAATCAGCTATGTAACAGAAGCAAAACAGAAGGGACTAGTGAGGAGAAACAGTGAAGAAAAAAAAGATATGTAAGGTTGGAGAGTGTCAACAGAGCAGCAACATCCGTCAGTCTGACACGTAGTTGCCTCTTTCCCTGTCACTGACTAATAGCACTGCTGTCCGTTACAAATTGCCCTGTGATTCAGTCTAGATAACTCTAGACTGAGAAATCTGGATGGGGTGAAGAGGCGTGAAGGGACGCAGGCTGAGTCCAGGGCAACTCCACTCTATTCGGGTCAAAGGATCGTCAGGGTGACAATCAGAGACTTAAGCGATGCCGGCAACAAAAGACAATTTTCAGAAGTGTGGGCGGTGGAACGATACATTTATGCTGTAATCTTTCCAAAACACTTTCTGTGGTGATGGGGATGATGGTGAAAGAGCTGCATACTGGCCTTACTGGTGCCTCAGGGAGTCCAGTGCATGCTGATGCGGACTGTACTGTGGGATTGTCGTGAGCGCCTTTCCAACAACCCTCTCATTGTCCCCGTTAAGTGCACAGAATTAAATCAAAAATAGAAATACTTAACTGGGCTTTCCTGCATTGTAAAATCTTGTTCAGGCAATTTGGAATAAAAGCAATTTTGAGCCACTAAAAATACAGCAAAAACAGTCATAGAACTTACTTAGTTTATTTTCCTATCACCAGTAAAAAGGAGAGAAAATCTGTTAATGGTGGTTTTAAATTCACTGTAAATCTAAAGAAAATGGAAAGGGCTGTCTGGCAGGTGTAGCAAACTTGATTTAACTAGTGCTGCAACTCACAATTATCATCATTATCAATTAATCTGCCAATTAAAATTGGCAGATTGGCTTGATAAAAATCAATAAATCATTGCATCTATAAAATATCAGAAACAGAGCCTGGTTTAATTTCCCATAACCCAATGTGACATTTCCACATATTAAGATATTCAATGATATACAGTAAGACCGCTGAAAGCAACACTTCGTCCAATTCCTGTGTTTGGAATTGTTTAAGGAAAATTATAATTTATTAAATGCAACTCTCCTTTTGAAAAACTCACTAACCTGCTCTACATGTTTTATTTGGATGGAGAAGACTTTTGTGTGTGTTTTTTGTGTTCATAAAAGGTGTAAGTTTTAGGCAGTCATCTTTCATGGAATCAGAGTAGCTCTAATCAACTTATAAACATCGCTGTTAAAAAAAAAATGGACCAAGCCTTGAAATCGAGCTGAAAGATATGAGTTTCTGTTCGGCTACTGTTATATAAATAAAACTGAACTAAAATTGCTGAAGAATAACTGCTAGGAAAGTGTTATGTTAGTCTATGTCAAAAACTGATGTGTATAAAAACATTAAAGTGGAATGTTTTTGGATTTGTGGTGTGGGAGGTGATGAAGCCAGACAGACCGTGTTCAGGGTGTCACCAAAAAACTATTTCTGGACCAATTAAAAAAAGTAGGTTAAAAAAAAATTAACTCAAAGCTTATTGCTGGGTAAAACTGAATGTACCAATACCACTCCTGACTGTAACTTTTGCAAAAAGTTGCAAAAGCAGCTGCAAATATTTCAATCAGAACTTCAAACAAATGCATGATGAGTAGGAGTTCTGCACCAAACTCCAAAGGGCAGCAGGTCACCAACAAAAAAACAAAGCCCTGCAAAACAAATGTCTTTCAGTCTTTCAGTCACATCTTTCAGTACACAGCACGGAAAATAATGAGTACTTTTATTATTGAATTTGACTAATAAGTATTTATTCATACATTTTCATGTACATTTTGTAAGTATTCTGAATTGTGAATTGAGTATACGACATAACCAAAGTTACAGTACATAGTAGGTAAATTGTCTATGAAGGAAATATCACAGATGAAAAATATAACTCTTCAAATTTAAAACCAAATGTTTTTTCCAGCATTGATATTTGGTAATAACCCAGTAGATAACTGTCTAATTTTAATGTAAATACTTTTGAGTGTCTTTCCTTCAGTCTAAATGAATGTAAGTTTCTTATTTACATCAATGGCATGGTGACTTTCCTGCTCGTCTAGTTGTAGTAACCCTAGACTCAGTTCATACTATTAAATTATTATCAAGCAGAAGGCTAACAAACAGCTTCAGGCATGTGAAAGTCATCTTTCAATGTTGTTTCTTTTCTAAATGTTTATACTGAAAAAGGAAGACACATTTATTTATTCCTCATTCCCTTTCTCAAATTACAAAAATGTCTCACAAAGCAAAAATAACATCTGCAAAAAATGTAAATGCTACATTCTGTGATATGCAGTCACGTTGCTCTACTATTATACTTGATATTATATTAAGTTTAAGGCCTTACAATTTAAATGTGTTACTTTGAACCCAAAGGTTCTGCAAAAAGGTTAATAGTTGGGATTGTCATCATTATACACTAAACATATAAGCTTGAACACCTCTGAAGGACTTCATTTGGTAAGAAGTAATCTTTATGTTTGAATTTAAAGATTACATTTAAACAAAATCCATGTAATTCAAACATAAATCGATACTAGAAACAAATTCCTCCTATTAAAACACAGCCTAAAAACGCACAAAAAAAAGAAAGTAAGAAAAGAAAAGAGCCTATAGAAAAGTAGATAACAATCTATAATGAATAAATCAATAAAAGATAGGCTCTCATTAACAAAAAGAAACTAATGTAGTTGGTAGTAACAGAGAGCCTCGCTTCTTTGGCCTCTTGTAGTGGGAGAAAGGTTTTTCATAATGGGATTAGAGACAGTTAATTCTTAAAATGACTAACTGGAATCTTTGGAATCCATTACCTGCAGCAACTGGCCTATTAAAGAGCATAACACCCCCATAATGGTCAAAGCAAAAATTGAGTTTAGTTTCCCTCATCCTACAAAACCACACCCTTCCCCCCCACACCAACACACAGTCTTTTTGAAACACAAATAAGAATCTTGTGAGTCTTTTTGAAACTCAATTAAGATGCACGCTAAACAGATTACCACTAATATGAAAAGCATGTGATTCAGTCAGTCAATTTAATAGGAAACTTCAAACAAACTGTCAGTGATTTACAAAACTAGGTCTGAATACATGCCACAAGACATTGGCACAAACTCGCCATAGCCTAGTTGTTTCTGAGAAACTACATCAAATTCGCACCATCTCCAAAATAGGTCACTTCATAAAGTTAAAAATTAGGATATTAATAGCCCTCAGGCAACTTTTTTCCCAACACCTTAATCCCCCTGATGTCTCAACTGATCAAGCAACTTGTTTAATAAAAAAGTATATCAAACTATAGAACTTTACATACCCTTGAAATGAGATCAAAGTCAACTGATATGCAATTCAAATTATATTTATCAAGAGGGATACAATTATTTTGACAGGAAAGAAGATTTTAAAAACATATAATAATTTACCAGGATAATAGAGTACATTGTAAAGTAGTCCTGTACATAAGCATGGCTTTGTGAAGTGTATAAGTGTATATACCTGTATGTTAAAAGGTAAATTATTAATACTGCAACAAAGATGTTTACAACCCCGCAATAAATACTTGAAGGTTATAATGTTCAGATTCTGTTGGATCTGGTTGGATTGTGCTGCTGTCTAATTGTTATTTATTACACTGAAAGGTGTTTCAAATATGTTTTGCCCAACCGTTTTATATCAACAAAAGTAGTAAAGATAAGTAAAGATTGTGTGTGTAAAGATTATTATAGTTTAATCAATATGTTTAGCTACCTAATAAACCAACAACTGGGTGTATAAGGTAAGTGGACCTTTGATCTTAGATTCACCATATACATACGTATGTATGTATGTATGTATGTATGTATGTATGTATGTCTGCTGACACTGCTAAAACAATAACGATTGCTTAGACAAAAAAAACAAAAAAAAACAGCCTTATCTGTTACAAAATTATCTCAAAGTAAGAAGTTAATATTTTCTCGGTGCTCCTGCACAATATTCCAGCCTCAATTTGCACTTTGAACGTTATTGGGGGGCCCTACTGCATATTAACTGCACATTGTTTGTTAACCCTCTCTTGCATTAGTTATCTGCATAGAGGTACCATTACTGAGGCTGTTTTCTTGACTTCATAAATCCCCTTCAAGTTAAAAAGAAAACAGCGTAATGCTGATAAATAATATAATAATGTCATGAAGTTACCGTAAAGACAAAGCAAAGAGAGGTACTGGGAGCTAAACGCAAAGTTTTTCGTGATAATCCGGGATGTTTTCCTATATGATGAAACTGAGGGGTCACTGTTGCATCATTACATGAACACGGCTGCAGCTATGCAACATGCACTGACAGCTAGCCTGCTAGCTTATCAGCTAACTAACAACCACCAAGATGTCAAAAATGCAATATTAACAGGAAAGAAATGATAGTTTACGGTTAAATGCTGCAAACACTTTTACATTTGGTGACTTGCTACAGCACAGGTGGGAAATGTAAACCCCCACGACTGCTGTAACGTTAAGCTAGCTAACGGTTCAACCGTACAGAAACGCTAAGTTACCTAACTAAAACACACCGTCAGAGAAACAATGACACAAAAAGAGTACTTTATGATACACGTACCCGTGTGAGTTGTCTCAGAGCGAAGGACAGCATGTTTCCAGTCTCAGGCCAGAGGAAGAAGCAGCACGGCCAGGCGACACACCGCTGACAGGCTCCGAAAGGGCTGTTTGAAGTTGTTGGCAACGGCTGGTTACGCTCATCCTGCCGAGATGGTTGATGGGAATTGTAGGCCGTTGTGAGGAAATTACGCAAACCACCACGTGTGCCAATAATTCAATCCAAAGGGCTATATTGGCATGACATTTGACACGTGTTGCCAAAGCACAATTACGACTATGACAAGACAATGGATGAAATAAACAAAAGTGAATAACAATAATAGTAATTAGAGTTTAACTTTATTTCAGACACATAGTTCAAAATATAGCCGACACATATAAGTAGTATAAATCATCCTTTAAATCCTGCTACTACTGTATCTGTCATTTTAACTCATTTATCTACAGTATCAACTCATTTAATGTGTTATGCTCCCAGGGGGACTGAGCCTATTACAGACTAAAGTGAATGAAAGTAGTTTTCACTTATTCATTATGTTTCTGGAACATATTATTTTCCAATACAATTGTATATTTTTGAAGGATGTGCAAGTCTACTGTAGGTGTTGATCTGTGACAGTTGTAAATACACAGCACACCTCACAACTGTGATAAAGCAAAAATATTTCAAGCTAAACCTTTGTCTTGCTTATTGTAGAAGCAAGTCTTTTACCATGGATGATATGCAGAGAGTTTAGATACACATGTTTAGCATTTATATATGTAATTAATTGTTCATGGACATATACATTTGCACTTTAATAGCCTTGCAAGTAAATAAAGAGGAGCAAGGTTACTGAGTACTTTGTTTAGTAGCCAATTTTAACTGATTTTACTGCTCAGAAAGAAGCATGGCTTAACTCTCAGCCCCTGGGGCTTCCTTTGAGGAGAGTGGATGCTTTCTGTGTTCCTCTGGTGCCCCGTTTGCATCCCAAAACATCCCCAGACAAGTCAGGTCAAGTGTGGCTTAACATTTTTAATAACTATGAATATGAGTGTGACTTTGCTTGTCAGAATCCATTTGTCAATTCTCTGTTCAAACTGGTTTTGTAGTGGATGGTGCTTTTTGCCGTCTGCCCAGTAAATGCTGAGAAAGGCACTACGTCCTCGTGCAGCACAGTAGAAATAAGTGGAGGACCTTGGTGGCCTCAGGGTTGAAACCATGAACGTCAATGTCGCAGATTTGAGTCCAACTACTGACTTTTTGTTGTCTCTCCTTCCTTCATTTTGGAATGAGAGACAACACATATGTCATATATCTACTGTCTACTTACTAGTAAAGGCATTAAAACATTCTGAACAAAGGCCGTTTCAAAGCCTCAGACAAAGCTTGGAAAAAGGCACCCCCTCACCCCCTTAGGTTACTTGCTTAATTTCGCTCAATTACTAGATGACTATGGAATCATGATTATTTTTATTTGATCCGACAGACACTCAACAATTGAGCCAAGACAGCCTAATATTGCTGTTTGATTTAACTTCAGACTACACCAAAATACATAAAAAAGATCTGTCCGAAGGCATATATTAGTTTCTGAGTCTAGGAAAGTTCCCCCAAACTACTCTGAACTATTTCTTTAATCAAATCA
Source organism: Bovichtus variegatus (assembly GCA_943593645.1). Classification (NCBI taxonomy): domain Eukaryota; kingdom Metazoa; phylum Chordata; class Actinopteri; order Perciformes; family Bovichtidae; genus Bovichtus; species Bovichtus variegatus. The sequence goes on along the minus strand of CALSCE010010723.1, from coordinate 7,309,732 downwards.
CACATATTGAGGCTATTCTATGTGATCTTCTTTTGATAAATAATGTAATATTTCCCTCCCCTGAAAATGGCCCCCCTCCCCCTTTGAAAACCTCTGGATTATAACAATTTGGGCAAGCATTAATATCTTTGGCAACATAGTATTTCCAGAAAAAGGTTCTGGATGTAATATTTTTACTTTTGATTAGTGTTGCCGAATTATTAGACATGTTCCCACAATAAAGGTTTTAAAAGGTTACAAGTTTTACATGTATGTCATCATATATATTAATGAATGATTCAACGTCTGTGTGCTGTCAATAATCTCTGTGAATTTACATGCCGGGGTTTGGAGAAGCATATGATGCACAGCATTGCCAGCATGTTTATATACATTTACTAATTTCCAATCTAAGTTTTTTCTCCAAGGATATCTGAAATTAGATTTTTTTTGGGAGAATTTTGGAACCATTTTCACATACAGTATTAGGCCCAGTATCTCCAAAGTGCTGCTCTCATCACACTCCACTGTCTGGGTTAGTATAGTCAACAAACTGTTGCGTTCCACAAGATCAATGTGTAAAGTGAAGCGGACACACATATATATACACACACACACACACACACACACAATCACATGTACGGCCACACAACAACTAGTCCGGTGATTCTTCACTAACCCACTGTAGATAATCTGTGTAACAAAGAGGGGAACTCCAGAGAATCAGGGTTGCGGTGATTCCACCAATCTCCGTAAGCCGACTATCCGCAACAACGTGTGTAAGATACATGGACCTCCCTGGACCTCCATCTCAATGTCATTGATCAAAAGCATAATAGGGTATCGAGCAAGTGTGAGGTGAAGATTCAATTAACATCGACTGTGTGTTTTCTAATGAAAGTCTGAGCACCATTATCGTCAGATCAAAAGTGCGGAGAGCCAACGATTCTGCGGTGAGAGAGAAACAAGAGAGTTTGTGAACAAGGACGAAGAGAAACAATCTGAGATAATCGCAAGGCGGAGATGTTCCAAGTGCGTTTGTTTAATTTAATCAAGGAAGAGGTGGGTGAGATGATTTATGTTTTCAGTTTTAACCTCTAATCTGGATGCAGGAATATGTACTGTGTATATTTTTATCAATGATGATGCTATCCTGCTTAATTTTTCAAGATTTTCATATTTTAGCATTAAGAAAGCAATGATGAAGTAAACTTTATTAGCTAGCTGAGATAATAACAGTAGCACCAGTAACCCAGCAGTCAATTCATTGTGAGGAAGACGCCTAGAGGTTGAGGTGGAACTGAAAAATGCTTGCTCAGATGTGCAACACTTCCTTTGCTTGCATGATCCAACAAACATAAATCTGTCAGTCATATTACCTTCAATACCATATATATATATATATATATATATATATATTTTTTTTTTTTTTTGTTTCAGGGTAAATGTAATTAAAATTATATCAGATACCTCACTCGGATTCAATTACTGTACATATCAGCTCCCTCAAACATCATCATCATCTTAAGAATGTTTCACGGGTGGTGTTCGTGTTAAAAATTTAATTCCTTCCCTTCAAAATGTTTCAGAAAATTAAAAATGACATATCTTCACAGAAAGCTTTTGCAGAAATTCCCAATCAGAGTGAAATGTAACTTAATTCATAATAGTCTCGCGTTAGAGTAGAGTTAGATAACATGAATATTTTGCACAGCTTGTTGCATCTGTGCTTGGAGCTCTGAACGAAAACATTCACAAAGTAAAACACAGGCTGTTTAAGAGATTTTAATGTACTTTTTCATACAGTATATTGTATGCATATCCAGCATAGCATTTCTCATACATATAACTCTCTTATATCCAAGGAAACGTAGAGCTGAGAGGATGATTAACAGTCAGTCTACCATAACATTACGTCTGCCAAACAGTGATGGCACAGCACAGCCGGCTCAGAGGCTCCCTTTGTACTCGGAGGGCATAATACTGATTCCAGCTGTCTTCAACCGAATTCTCCAACTGCAAAAAGTAATAACACTGAGAAACAAATATCTAAAAACAATAGGTGTGCTGAGGTTGAGTACATTATTTACAGAAAAAAAAGCAAATAAAAACAGAGGTTAACAAATACAAAGTTGGAAAATAAGTCAGAAAAATCAGCCATATCCTAACCATCCAAAACTCTGATTATACTTGATTTAAATCCACAATTCACAGCAGTTTAGAGGCAAAAAACTGTCCCCTGCTTCTTCATCGTAATCAATATGACTATGATTTCCATCATTATCATTATAATCATCATCGTCGTCATTAACATTGTCTATTTTTTTTTGTCTGATTTCAGTTCAGGCTCACTTACTTATCCAAGATAAGGGTGCTCACTTTGGAAGTTGTAGTCCGGACACACTTTTTGAACCAGCTTGTAATCGATGCTTAAGAAAGAGATGAAGATGCAGATCACCTTGAAGGGTTTGGCACAGAGCCAGGCAGAGTGGGACTGGGTGTTCTCTGTGAAGCAGGTCTGAGAAGGATCGTACAGGCAGGGTTTGGGCTTCTTGGATCTGTTGGTATTCTCATACTCCACCCGACAGTTAAAAGTCTTTGTCTCTTTGGGGTCGATGGTGGACTGCTGGGTCTCACGGATCTGGACGTCCTGCTGAGTGTGGGGGTGCAGCTGCTGCTGGACGACCTCGAACTCCACCACTTTGGTCGGCGGCACAATGCTGACCGACACGTTCCCCAGGCTGGACGAGTTGTGGCGGAAGTACACGGTGAACGTCCCGTTGATGTGGTCCACAATCTTCCCTGTGACCAACAAGATGAACTTCTTGGACTTGATGTTGAAGTAGAAGTCTCCCCAGCCGAAGATCTTCTTGGTCTTCATGGTTGTCTTTAGTGAGGGCTTGCGCTTAGAGCGGTATCCTGTCTGGTCCAGCAGCAGGGACTGATTCCGGGCCGTGTCGTATGGGTTATAGAAACTGTAGGTGGGTGGCTTGGATTTCATGGGTGTCTGGTCGATGGAAGTGGAGAAGATACGTGTTTGGTACGGAGGCTTAACCACGCCTCCTGACGATCCTCCCACCGTGCCTCCACCCATGCCATATGGAAGAGTCTTCATCACAGACCCCACTGGGCCCAGGTCTGAGAACTCCACCTGCTTCTCCAACCCTTGGACCTGCAGAAAAGAAAGACGGACAGAAAAGAAGAAAGCTTTATTTACAACGAGCCATAGGCTATTACATTTGCATTTCACATATTCTCCAGGAGAAAAAGCTTCAGTCTTGTTAGTTTAATTTGCACAAACAAAACTTATCACTTCTATTTTTCGTCAAAACTCAAGTTAGTCACAACTTGCAAAATACAACTCTAATAATGTTAGAAAGAGCTGGTTATAGATTAAAATTGATATTTTGAAACTGAAAACAGAACTACTCCAATTGTGAGACTGCTGGGAAAAATTTCTAACATGCCAGAAATCCATCGGAGAATCCAAAAGCCAGATCGTGGATTGTTTGGGTAATTGATCAGCTGTCAGGACAGAAAATGAACGTCAAACGGCAACCGATCTAGTGGGAACTCAACCCAGTTGAGGATAACCAATTCGGTATTTAAATCTGGCTTAATCCTTATAATGTCTTCCCGGCATCAACCACAGTGCAGCATTCATGGAGCAGTTAAAGGGTTCTGCACCTTGCTCATGGGCACTCAACATAAAATAGTGGGCACCGTGCGGCGGGGCTGAAAGTCAGTGACCCCTCAGTTAACATGAAATTCTTCAAGTTGAGCTGTAATTTTTTTTGCTTTTTATTAAAAAAATGTTGTCAGTCTTGCAACAGGCTACATTTTTATTTATTTTTTATTCTAGCAGGGCTAAATGTATGTGATAGTTTCCCACAGACCCACTGAGGACAGTGCACTCAGTGGGAGAGAGGGCGCAGAGAGAGGGCGCAGAGAGCACTAAGTCCACAGACCCAGGATGCGCCGCGGTCCAGGCCAGGGTTGCTGTAAAGCTCAAGGCCGAAGTCACGATCCACCTTCACTCCGGGCCTTTACAAGCCGTCTTAGAGCCGGTCGCTGCGGAAGAAATACGCTAGGCGAAGGCCACGCGAAGGCCAGCCAGCGCCGGGGAGAGGTCCCACGAGGGGATCCTCCCACACCAGAATGCCGTTACTGACTCGCCGAGTTCGTAAAAGAAAAAAAAAGAGAACGTATAATCTTTGTATTGAACAGCCAAATCAGATTTGAATAAAAAAAAGAAACCTGAGTCGGGTTCAACCCTACCACACAGTAGATGTATAACCAGCTCTTTCTGTTGCTGACTCAAAGCCAGAATACACTGCTCCGAGTACTGGGAGTTGAACCAGCAACCTGCAACCTCTAAGCCCCGCTGAAGAGATCAGAAGGGCTGAATTATTCACAATTTGAAAATGAATCCAAACTTGAAACAGTCTGGACAGAATCTAGTACACACAAAAAAAATCCATTATGTCCAATTTCATTCTACACATATTATCGTAATCGTAAGTGTTGTATAGGTCACCATCAGAGAGATCTTTCTACCTCACATGATTTTTTATTTCCGCGAGCATCCAAATTGTTAGATGTTGCCATGTTTCATCTCTCGAATTCAAGTAAACAAAACCATCTATTTTTGTTAACACACTTTAATTTTGTTGTCAGTGTTGCTCCGGAGAGAAAAACAACTCTGCATGTAAGGTAATGGATGTGAGCCTTTGTTAGTTCAGACAGCTTTCTGCCTTTAATCCACAGCCTAGGTGGTTATTCACTGGGCTGATTGACTGGATATCTTCCCCTGCTCTATCTCATGTCTCATCAATCACATCACTGCCATGTTCCCATCCATATGCATGTATGTACACACTTTAAAAACACACACACACACACACACACACACACACACACACACACACTCGAGCACACAGACACATCTGCACACATGCCATCTTCAGGCTCGAAGCTGTCATGAAGTGACAACGAGAAGTATTACAGCTATTCGGAGGGGTTACATGTGCTTCCCCTGAGGATGCATTTGGATAGAGTTTTTTTTAAACAGTTCTAGTGGATAAACAATCCAAAAAAAAATTAATAAATAAATAAAAATGATAACAGTATTTCAAAACAAGTACAGGATCAGATCTTTGTGTCTTCTCATGCAAGGACAGTTTCCGTCTCCCTTCATTCCTATCCAGGGCAGTGGAACCGACAGGTTTGTGCCAAAGCGCTCCTCATCTTTCATTAATCACTGAACCTAATAATAACTCCATATTGCTATTCGCAGAGGCAAAAGTGCAGCACTCAATACAGCTCCTAATGTATTCAGTCATTCAATTAATGCATCTACGTCTGTTGGCCATTCATTAACATGCCTGCAGAGCTGATTTCTAAGTAGATTGATTGAGGGGAAAATAACAGAGTTTATTGACCACTGGTGGAATGAATTACCAAAAAAGACAGGTGTTGATAAATGACTGGTGACTGGGATAATGACCCACTGAAGATTTTTAACAGACCACAATTCCCTTTGGTGCCATGACGGGAGGCCGATGCGGGGGTCTTGCAATTTTAAGCTGGTGAATTGGTGATGTGAGCTGACTTTGGTGTTGACAGGTAGGGATAAGCTACAGTTGATGGCAGAAAAACACCAGATAACGTACAGCAACAAACAGTGTGTACAGTGCATGCTAGATGGGGACTTCCTGTGAATGCGCTGTCAGCATTGCTGTCAGCTAGCTCCATGTGTTGCCATCTGTCAGGCTAACGCTCTGCTGGTGCAGTCTTAATCATTTCTCTTGCTGATGGCAAACAGAGCTCGAACTAGCACCATCATCATAATCCTTAACCATCTTCAGCGGCAACATCACGCCAGGAACCTCAACCTAACCTTCAGGGTTAACTGTATGAAGGGGTCTGCGGTCGGCACGGATGTTTCTGAGGGGGGGAAAGCAACTGTACACAGTCAGCAACTTTAACAAACATCGATTGAGTGGAAAAAGATGAGTATGGAGAGAGAGCTTCTTCTTCTGTGGCACGAAAGTAATAAAATGCCAACAGAAACCAATGAATAGATGGACTTTCTATTAGCATAAATATGAAATTTTTTTGTGGTGGACAGTAAATCCATTTAAAGGGTGAGGATTTGTTAGAAGGAATATCGGATATTTTCTCTTGACATGAAATCCATAAGCTATAGACTTTTTGCAAAACAGCGGATGTTTGCTATAAGGTCACATCAGGCTGCCCCAACCAGCGAGAGATTGACGGTTTGAAAAATAGAGCTTCACGCTTTTCTTCCTCCTCAGCCTCTATTCAGTTAGGTTACAATGAGTGAGAAGTAAGTTTTAGAGCAATTGCCAGAGGGATGTTGTCGGGATGATGAAGAGGTGCTGAAGCCTAATACACACAGGTAAACACACACACACAAACAATCGGAAGATACAAATTTACACACCGATATATATATATATATATATATATATACATATATGTGTGTATATATACACTGTATATATATATGTATATATACACAGTATATACACCCATATACTGTATATATAAATATATATATATATATACCCATATATATACTATATACTATATATACTATATACTGTATATATACACACACATATATATATATATGTATATATATATACATATATATATACACATATACACACATATATATATATATATATTATTTTTGAGGATTTTCACATTTTAATGGTAGTACAACTGAAGTTAGACTTCAGTTAGAAAAGTTAGAAAAGTTAGAAGAGTTAGAAAAGTTAGAAGAGTTAGAAAAGGGTGAAAGAGAGGGGACGACGTGCAGCAAAGGGAATGAAAACTGAAAGTACAGACAGGCAATGTGTAGTAGTTTCAGGGTCAGCAGGGATAGCACCATAATCCAAAATATATTGAGGCTTGTACCGTAATTTCCGGACTATAAGCCGCTACTTTTTTCCCACACTTTGAACCTCGCGGTTTATACAATGACGCGGCTAATTTATGGATTTTTCCCGCTTTCACAAGCTTCATGTCGCCAAAAAACTGAGCACCGTCACATAATGTGACGTAAATCGAGCGCGCTCAAACTTCCCATTCATTACGGTAATTAACTTTTTTACGAAATTTCTCGGTGTTTCATTCAGTGTACCAAATGAACCTCTAAAAACATTATGCCAACCTTCAATTGTATTATTAGTTCTTGGAATGTCTTCAGCAGCGGACATTATGAACAGCGGACATTATGAACAGCGGACATTATAAACAGCGGACATTATGAATGGTCACGATTCTGATTACGGTCATTTTTGGGGGTTGGAGTGCGATCGGTCAGATTGTCGACGGGCGGTGCGCGGCGCTCGGACCGTTACATTACGTTAATGTGTTTCCTCCTTATCTGCTATCTGCTTGACAACTTATTACAGAGCTGGGGACAAGCTTTTTCATTCAATAAATGCGTTTTTTTTTATTTTCAGTTCAGTCTGGAGTTTTATTTTGTGCGCAGTGTAGATTTTCTGTGCGCGGAGACCGTGTCAGCAGTGCGCAATTGCGCAGGCGCGCAGTTTAGAGGGAACAGTGCCGGTAGGCACCTGCGGCTTATAGACATGTATAGACAGGCTTATTTATGTACAAAATACATATTTTTTAAAAATTCAGTGGGTGCGGCTTACATTCAGATGCGCTGAATAGTCCGGAAATTACGGTATACATATATATATATATATATAAATATATATATATATTGTTAGTTATGTTAAGTTATGTGTGTTCTTCAAGAATGTTTCGCCTCTGATTAAGTAATGTATGTTCTGTTATGCCTCAGTGAGGCTGTACTTATAGGCAAAGTGGTGTTTAGTGTTAAAGCTAATATCAACAACAAAGACAATGTTAACATGTTGATGTCTAGCAGGGATAAAGTTTACCATGTGCACCATTCTTTTGTTAGCGTGTTTGCATGGTAACATCTGCTAATTATCACTACACACAGACTACGGCTGAGGCTGATGAGAATGTCATTAGTTTTGCAAGTATTTTGTCATTAACCAAAAGTTCATGATGGCTCTATTTAAAAAGTGATACTGACGGGTACATAAATGTTTGTACCACATTTCACTGCAATCCATCCAACAGTTGGAGACACTTTTCACTCAAAACCACAAAAGTGAACCTAATGGTGGTACTCGAGGACGAGTCAGGGAATCATGAAAGTCATTAGGCTTCATCCTCTGGGCACCATGAAGGTCTGAACCAAATTTCATGACAATCCATTCAATAGTTGATGAGATATTTCAGTCTGGACTGACATAGCTAGAGCCACAGCACTAGCACGGCTAATAATCTGAATCTGAATATGACAAGGTAAAGGTCGTACTCCCAAAAGAAGCTACACAGCACCACAGCTGTGCTTTCTCACTCTCTATTATCACATTCAATATGAACCAACTGTGCCAAGGATTGTTAAAATACCTCTCTAACAAAGACAAACCATATCAGGAATGTGTTGCTTTGAACTCATACAGCCCACTAGAAATGTTTTAAAAGTAGAGGTTTTAGAGAAACCTTGAGGGGGATAGTTTGGTTTCTCCCTTTTGGCTATTTGGAGCTGCAAACCTGCAAAGTTCCCCACATAGTGAACCTCTACACGTGTCAACAGGGCATTAGTGTTACTTTCATTTAGGATTGAGATTCCTGTTTGGTAGGATGCTGGGGGAAGCGGTAGCAGAAGATGGAATAAGTATCGTGGTGGACTTATACATATGTATGATACCGGCAACTCAATAACAGCACAATCATAGAAAGAACAATCAGATTACAGAGCTTGGGAGATAGAGGGAGATGGTGAAGAAAATGTTATTAGTGGAGAAGTGAGAAGAGGAGAGGAGAGAGTAAGGAGATCTTGCACATTTTCTAGGAATGGCGAACATTAATCATCTTTAACTTCATTTGGAGGTTCATATGAGCAAAAAAAAAAAAAAAATAGCATCTTTAGTTGCCGCTTAGACGGGAGGCCTATAACCTACCTGCAAGTACATGCAAGAATGAAGTGTAGGGACGAGTGTAGCTCAGACTGAGTGACAGAAAAAGAAGACACACATATACTTGCAGAAGGGTTTAGAGAGAGAAAGTGAAAGGGCTTCGCACTAACTTATTAAATAAGAGAAGGTCAGACGAGCTCTAGAATCGACTGCTGAAACCTGATACATCACATCCCGCCACAATTAAGATCTCTTTTCATCATTGTGGAAGCTTTGGATCAATGGCAGCACCTCTGCTCTCCCTTTCTTTCACACTCTTGCTGTCTATCGGCTATCTGATCCTCCGTTGGCAGCTCGCTCTCTCACCTTTATCCATAACTTCCCCACCTCCTTGATAGCGAGAGTATTCAGAGGAACTGGACCTCGCTCATTGGCTCTCCCAGCACACATCTGCCCCCCCCCCCCCCCGAGGACTGATGAGAAAATGAGAGCTGCTAGTCTCGGAGCTCCCAGGCCTGTTCCTTTGTTTAATTGGAGTTTTATTGGTGACAATCAATTAATGTCTATCCGTGCTCCAGGCTGCATTGATCTGCTGTCACAGAGAAGAGTCAAATGTACAGTTCCACTCCCACCGCAGTACAAACCACAGGCTCTGCTGCCTGCTACTGAGAGTTCTTTCTTTTTTTTTTTTTTTTTACTTTCTGTTTCTTCTACTTTACTGTTTGTTGTGATTAGAATCAAAAATAGCTTTTGTTTTCTTCACATTTTTCAGGTTTACCTCACAGTTCCTCTAGATAAGTGAGAGGCCACAAACTATTTATAAGCCGTTAGACGGGAAGAATTCAGGATGAGATGTTGAATCAGTTTTTACTTTGAAGTCACTGTTTACTTAAAATGCTCCTAAATGCCATAAGTGTATTCAATGTGCTGGTGGAAAACTGAACATAAAGTAAAGAAAAGTTATCTTAACGTAGCTCAGAACTTAAAGATAAGATAATATTTGTAGTTTATGATGGGGTCGGAGGTCGGCACAGGTCTTTCTGCTGTAGTTTTATTCCCGTTGTCATTTTAGGTACTTATATAATAAAGTGGTGAAAGTACATTTCCTCAAGTTCTTTACAATTTTGAGGTACTTGTACTTTACTTGAGTATTTCCATTTGATGCTACTTTATACTTGTATACTTTACTTTATACTTCACTACATTTATTTGACAACATTAGTTACTAGTTACTTTGCAGATTCACATTATTAATACAAAATATAACCCACAAATAAATGATGATTTTTTTTTATAGATTAAACTACCCAGCAGTATATTAAACTAATTAAATTAGCTCTACCTTTAAAAGCTGCAACATTAAAGTGAAGAACACATTAATGCATCAATATTTATAAAAAGGTGATTCTGTTGAATTTCTAGTTGAATAAATCCTAATTTTTGTTATTTTTTTTGCCACCAACTTGACTGTAAGGGAGCCGGGAGGGACAATTGAGTGAGATTCAGCTCTTCTTTGTTTGGGAGGGGAGGGGGAAACACACCTGGTGGAGATCTGCACTCACTGAGTGCACTTTTCTAGTTGTAACTAGTTTGCTGAAATACACACGTTTTTGTACTTCCAGAGTTTTTGGCAGTTACCAAAACAGCTTCAGGTGCGGTACCACCACCTCGGCTGTAATAGGGCCAAACTAGATTTAAAGATCGATCAGATTTGTGATCTTGCCATTGTCGACGCATATACAGTATGTCAATAAGTGTAAACAAAATTGTATTGGATAGTGGATACGTGTGGCTGACATAGCAGTGTCTGGTGGACAGTGGAGACCCATAAGCAGACTTTGAGGTCTGAAAGCCTTCAGTTTGCAGCAGACAGGCAGGTCTGCAACAGGTGAACAAACAGAATCAAGCAGCAGGACATCTGCAACAGGAAGCCAAATCAAGAAAACACATCTCAATGTTGTAGTCACCAGATCATCGCAGGGTGTCTGGGCTCACCTTTGGGGTGAGAAATCCAAAAGGAGCGTTGTGTACAGGCGCTGCTAGTTGCATTGAAAAGGGCCAGTTAAGAGGCTTTGGCCATTTACATGTGTTGTCTGCCATGGCAGACCCGTAGGTCTCATTCCAGGGATTACAAATCCCACCTGCTTTATGAAGCCGCCAGCATCCTCCTGGAAATGTTACAGGACGCGTCTGAAAAGAAGAATGTCTGAGCAAAGACTTGGAGTTGAATAAAATGTCTTTGGACAGAGCTGTCAACAGACACATTAGATATGATAGAGGTGGATCCTATGTCCGTTTGGTTAAAGGACATTTCAGAATTTTACAAAGGGCTCATTGTTGCTTTGATAATGGAACCAATTTATGATGCAAATAGGAGAGAGAAAGCGTACTTAAATATTGGGTGCCGGTAATGTGTTACTATGGCTCAGACATGTTCAATTTCACCAGCAGTGACTCCACTCTGTTTTGACAATGATCATATAATAAAAAAAGAAAAAAAAAGAAGAAACTTTCATCCTTCTTCCAAAAAAATGGAAGAAATGAAAATGACATTTAATTACAAAGAGCAAAATAAAGCCAGGAGGAAAAAAGATAAACCAGTAGGGGGAAATGGAGAGAGAGAGAAAGAGAGAGA
>CALSCE010010723.1:7266454-7298112 GCA_943593645.1 Bovichtus variegatus | reverse complement strand
AGAGAGAGAGAGAGAGAGAGAGAGAGAGAGAGAGAGAGAGAGAGAGAGAGAGCGAGAGAGAGAAGAAGAAAAAGAAAAGGCAGTAAAAGCGATTTCGCAGTCCAGTGGTGTCGCTGGATTATCATGAAAATGAAAGCTACTGAGTCAGGGAGTATCAGGGAGCAAGGAAATGGAGCCGAGACAGATAACACAGTAAGGGAGAAGAAGAAAACGAATAAGAGAATGAATGTAGAGAAAGCAGAGAGGTCTGTAAGACAATGCGAGGGGAAAGTGCAAAGAAAGAGAGAAAAGGTAAAAAGACAATATATATACGACACACAGTGAGATTATAAGTGCAATAAGACAAAAATGAGAATCACTTCACCCCATAGAGAATAATCAGAGGTTTCTTGAGAAGCAATATCTGTAATATTGTTTCGAGAAGACCAGCTCAGCTCTGAAATAATTTTTAGTTAAAGAAGGAATGAAGTCTTTTCCCTGTGTATCAGGCAAAATGTAAAAAGTATTCTTGTTGATCATGAGCAAAAGTTTCATATGGAAGAATCTGTACATAGGACAATTTATTGTCGCAAGAAAGAAAGAAGTGAGACAGTACTCGTTGCCATCTGACATCTACATATGAGGATTTATGAAGGTGTTGTGTGCTATCTTAAGTGTTACATGCTGACAATATTGCAAAAATATTGCAGATGCCACTAAGATTGCATTGAGAGGGAAAAGCAGAAATCCCCGGTTGTGGCGTGCAAGATAACACGTGCAGTAAGACATTCAATATGTGTCGCAATACAAAACTTCAAGGCAATTTTCCATTTCTGTTGCATGGCTTTCTTTGACACTTTTTAAGGTTCTTTAAGGTTATATGTTTTACTTAATTTGTCTTTAGAGAGTTGCACGTTTTATCAATTACCATTTTTAAATGAACCTTCAATGTTAAGGGGATTTCTTATTTAAAAATTTTGCAATTTTTGTACAAGTCAGATAAACTTCTTTAAACTTTTTTTTTCTAGCTAAGCCATCAGAGAAAGCTAGAAGAATCAAAGTCTGTGAAAGAGATCCAGCGGAGGCAGAGGTTGGGCTGGTTTTGCTACACAGGGTTTATTAAAAGTCATGTAAGTAAAGCTGTAGTTCACTTTTTTGGAATACGCCTATTTGCACTCTCGCAGAGACTGAGGTCAGAAGATCAATACCAAATCCGTCCGGTAAACGTGAGGCTAAAGCCAGAAGCTGGTTAGCACAGTTGCACTATTGCAGGAAACAGGGGGAAACAGCTAGCCTGGCTCTGCCCGACGGTAAAAAGAAATTGACTTACCAGCACCTCTTAAACTAACTAATAAACACGCTATATCACATTTGTTTAGTGTGTACTAAAAAAGAAAAGGGGGGGGTATGTGCTTTGCCAGGAGCAGTAACTTCTTGAGGTATCGTGCTGGTCGCGTGGCAAAAACGAGGCTGTTTCGCGTCTTTATGCTTGGCTTGGATAACTGTCTGCCGCCTGTAGCCAGTTATTTAATGAGGCTTTAATGACAGATACGAGCGTGGCTTCAATCTTACTCATCTAACTAAAAAACAAAGAAGCTATTTCTTAAAAAAAACTCCCCACTCTTGTTTGTAATAAGTCCGGTCACATAATGCTGCCCAGGGTACAGCAAACAGTGCAGCTGTAGTGTGTTGCAATCACAGTCTGGATTCAGAAACAGGACTGGACCTTTTCCACAGCGGATATTTTTGCTTGTAATACTAGTAAAAGCACAGGTGAGATTGATAACACCAACGATGGCTCAGTAGTGTATTCAAGTGAGCCAGCATACACAATACCAGGGTCTCCCCTGAGTGGAATGCAGCCATAATCCTTGTGATTAAATATACCTGTGCTTGTCCTACTATGTCATGTCAAAATGTCGCCTGTGAAAAGGGTATATTACTCTTTAGGATGAACACAGTTACATTTTTAGCTCTCTTCACATCATAATCTAAACTCTTGCCAACTGTCACACTCAGCTGTAAACTACTCCAATGCACATTAGGGCCGCAGAGTGAATCACTCATTTAAAAAGGAACAGCCACAACGGAAAACTGGATGTATGACGCAATGAATAATGCCTCTATAGCACAAGGGAATAAAGTACGATTATATATAGTACATGCATAGATTAACTGGTCTAAACAGACCATACCTTTTGTAAAACAAGGTGGCATTAGGCAGCTATGTAAGATATTAACCGAGGAGACTGCACACTCACCCGGTGAGTAATATCCACTGCCACTGTCAGCAAACACATTGAGTGGGAGTTTTCATTCACGTACGTTTAAACATTGCTGCCACAGCAAAATCGGTGGAAACATGAATGCCAAATGTAACACCCTAAGCAAAACCATCGGTCTGCTACAGTCCTCCAAGAAACTAAGACATTAAAATGTAGCAACAAGCCTTTAAAAAGGTCAGCCAGGCCAACTGGCCAACAGTCGGGCTATGGTGTATTTGTATACTTAAGGTTAATATTAGCCAATGTGAAGGATAATGAGAGCAGCGAAACAGCAGCTGACATTTTGTGGCTGGATTGCCGTCTTTAGGGCATACTGTGATGCCTGTGGCGAGGTAGGCTGTTAATCTCACTAAACATAACATCTCAGTGGTATTATACAAAGGCTACAAACAGGTACCATGATGCAATGAGATCTGATGTGGAGCCACCTAACTGGCGTGAAATCAACCAAAAACATAATACAAGCCAAGGATATACATGCAGCGGAAAAAACTGGAAAAAACAATTAGTGTTATTCCACAGACCTAGTAAAAGTCCTAAGAGGAAATGCAAATGAAGATTGAGGCTTTGCAGAAATGTAAAACTAAGAAACTGCTGTAATTTCAATCTGACTTGACTTTATATTGATGCACTGCAACTCTATTGTAATTAACATTCATTTGATTTGAAGAGCAATGTACATCACACTTTTTAACATGCATATTTTCTTTAAAAAAAAAAAAAAGGTTTGGGTAGGAGCAGCTTCCTGGACTCAAATAGAGTTTGAGCTGCTCTTTGGATGAGGATACAAGTAGACAAAGAATACCAAGAAAACTCCAAGGCACTCTCTTTTCAGGCAATTAAAATGCCTTTTTTTTGTCATGTCATTGTCATGTTAGAACAAACTCCGATGCGTATCGGCACCAAGCCTTTGAAGCATTTTAATTGTTTAAAAAGAGAGTGCCCCTTGGTATTCTTTGTCTGCATCTACATTTTCTTTGTTGGGAGAGTTATTCTGTATGCTATTAAAGTGATGTGAGGGTTTCTATACACTGATACCTACAAATGTTGACTGTCTATATCTTGGCATTTGAAAGTAAGACTCACATGGACATACTATAAAACTTGAAATGAGAAAACATGACCTTAAGAAAGTCAATAATGGTTAACTCCTATGATGCACAGAATGTGTTAGACAGGTAACAATGAGGTAATGTCCCTTTATTTTATTTTATTTAAATAACTAACCCCCTTAGTCATTATGTGGAACACGTTTTACTGCAGAATTTCAATATTATATCGGTATTAATGGCAAAACTAGACAACTAGAATATGAATCTATTAAAACTAAATAAAATGTATGAAATAGAAAATAAAATGATAAGTTGCGACTTAATTATTGTCGAGTAGTATAGTCTTGCAACTTGAATGAAAAGTATTTTACTATTTGCTTTAACCCGAATCAGTTTTTTAAAATCAGTTACAACAGTACTATGAAAACACAGTTAACATTTCATGGCTTCTCTAACATCTCTCTATGCCGTCTGCCGAGAGGTAGACAAGGGGGGGAGTGAATACAAACCGCAGTATGCTTTATCTATAAAGTCATTAGAAGATTTTGCTCTCAGGAACCTGACTTCAGTGGCCATAGATCACTGTGTGCAGGAGTCCTCCCTTGTTTCTCCTATCTTACTGATCACATCAGATCAGCATGCCGGAGTGTTTTTTGCCTGGCTGGCTGGGTGGGCAGACTTCCCACATGTCTCCAGTGATGCCACGGCACCTGATCAATCACCCGAAGCAGCTCTTTGGGGACCTGCCGGAGAGGAAGGGAGGGACGAAGGAGCGGGGAGGCATTGGTGGATTGAAGGTGTCTCGTTTGCATGCGGAATGGCAGGCAATGCATCAAAAGATGACAGCTATCCCATTCTTCCTTGAACAAGAGTGGTGAGACTCTTGCCGGCTGTGCCTTAACTTTAATCATTCATCTAAATAACTGTTGCAGAAGTCTTCTACCGGAGGGGGCCGCAGCCAGACAGGCCGCCAGACAGGCCGCCATGGGCGTGGGGAATATGAAAACTGACGTCGCGCCACTGGATTTCTCATTTGTAAACGTGTAAACATATATTTGACTTAGATTGCAAAAGCACAAAAGCGCTTGTCCTCATCACCCACAAACCCCCCCCCCCCCCCTCATTCTCGCCCATAGATTTATGTATTGAACAAGTCTGAAATTCATCAAGGTTAGACTTAGCAGAGGAGGTGCAGGGTACTCGGGCTCTGGCAGCATGAGCGACGTGTTGAGCAGCTAAGTGACAGTGATTGATGCCCACTGTGTTTTGCAACTTATCACACACACTCACTCCGCAAACAGACCAATAAACTGCAGAAACATTTGAGATAAATAAAGAAACAAATAAACGCAGGGGACTGGCGAAGTCTGCATAATGAATAGATGAGATGGAAAGAAGGAAGGAGAAGAGTGGCAGAGACTCCCAGCGGGTGAAACTGAGCCTGGGAGACGTCAGTTGGGGAGGGATACAGGGACACATGGGCCTGTGACGACTCCGACAAGTCACCCAGGCGGCAAAATAAGCCCGGCTTCCTCACATTTGTTTCCAATGCTCATCAGTAGGAGAGCTGGATGACGGATGGACTGGCGCTGGGCGCAACACGAGCATGTCAAAGTTACTCACCATAATAAAGACCTGCTCTTTTTCCTTCCTTCGCTTTTTTCCCAGCCACCTGCGGTCTCACTGCCTACAACCCATTTCATTTCATTTTAATCTGCCTTTGTTTGTTTTCTTCCTTCACCCCTCAATTCCTCCATGCTACATTTATTCCATCTCTGATCTGTCATCCATCCCCCCATTTTTTTCTTGCCTTCCTTAATTTCCTCATCCTTCCTTAATTTCCTCGTTCTTGCATCCTTCCATGTCTTTATCCGTCCAACCATCCACGGCTTTAACATTACGACAGGCGCTGGATTTTTCCTTTCTTAATTCTTCCCTCTTTCTCCGTCCATCTGTCTCTCTCTCTCCTTCATTTCCTGCATTTTTCCTTTTCTCCATCCTTCCAACAACTCTTTCATGACTGCATTAGTAACCTCTTCTACCTTTGTTCACTCATCATCTGTTCTACATCCCTCCATTCTTGCTTCATTCCTTCCTTCATTCCTTCCTTACATCCTACCCTGTCTCCATCGACATATCCAACCAATCCCACCATTATTCCTTCCTGCCCTTCAGTGTTTGATTTCTCCATCCTTCAATCCATCAATGGTATTAAAACTCACCCTTCCTTCTACCTTCAATCCCTCCATTTCTTCCTTTCTACATCTCATGTCTCCATCTGTCTTCATCCACCCATCCATGACTACTAGGGATAACAACCGGTTAATAAATTTGTGGTGTTACCGATTACACCAGACATATTACAAGAAAAGATATATCCGTTGATGACGCTCACTTTGATCTCGAACGTCTCTGGTCGAGCTTTCCCTGCCGGGCCGCAGGTGTCCACCCGGCGCCAGATTGCGTCATTAAGTTTATCTGGCTCCCCTTTAGCATTGGGGATATACTGAAATACTTTGACTCAAAATCCTCAGACATTCGTCCTGTCGTCTCTTTACTCTCGTGAGTAAGTGATGAGTTAAATCTGACAACTGCTACTCTGTGCTGCTGTGACGCTGCTGCTGTACGGAGCAGACACTTTCACTTTATAGTTGTAGCCTCCGTCGTCCAACATGCTTTACAATTAATTTTATTTGATGAGTGCGGGGGCTGATGAGTGTATGTCCGAACACTGTGTAACACCAGTTAACACCATGCTTCTTCCCTAATACATTCCTTCATTTATTTACTTGTCAATACTTTGATCCCTACATCTATTGTTTTGTCCTTAAAGTCCTCATTTCTCCATCCCTACATGCTTTATTTTCCCCTCCCATGTATCCATCCTTCCACCCACCCAACAAGAATTGTGACTTCCTCAATCGCTCCAGCCTTCCTTCCTTCATCCTTCCATTCATTCGTGACTACAAGACCAATGTTACAACTAGCTCCTGATACTTCCTTCCTTCTTTTCTTTAATTTCTTCCATCCATGTTCATTAATTCATACCTCAATCATTTCTCTCTTTATTCAGTTTCTCATCCACCTATCCTTCCTTCCTTTATCTCCTCAAACTCTTTCAATTATGAATGAATGAAAGGATGGAGAACCCTGGAATAGAATCACAATTTCTGATCCTTCCTTTCTTTTATACCTGATCCTTCAAATTCACACCCATCCTAACTAGCTTTCTTTATTTTCCCATTTTGCTTTATTCTCTTTCCTTGTGCTATTTTATTTCTTCACCGTTCCACCCATCCACC
Organism: Bovichtus variegatus; assembly: GCA_943593645.1. Lineage (NCBI taxonomy): Eukaryota > Metazoa > Chordata > Actinopteri > Perciformes > Bovichtidae > Bovichtus > Bovichtus variegatus. The sequence goes on along the minus strand of CALSCE010010723.1, from coordinate 7,291,494 downwards.
TATGACTATGACATGACTACCTCCTTAACCGTCCTCTGTCTTCCCTTCCTTGATTTCTTTCATCTCTCATCCCTCTCCCATTCATTTCTTCCTCCATTTCCTCACCTTTCATCCATCCACCAAATCGCTCCATCCACTCATCCATGAGTAGCTCCTGATACTTCCCTACTTTATTTCTTCAACCCCTCATTATTAATTGCATCCCTCCATTCGTCCTTCCTTCCCACTTTTCTTTCATCCTGCTGCCAGAGCCAAGGCCTCGCAGTCACTCTCTCCCTGATTTGGAAGTCAGCCAACTTTTGGGATGTAATAGGATGATTAGACAAAGATGAAAAGACTAAGCGTTTCCATGTCTGCTCCTTCCCTGCTGTGAAGGATGCTCTCCATGCATTTGGGGCCTTAGCCGAGTGGGGCTGCGTGGGGGCAAAGCTCAAACCTACGAGGGGATACGTGGCTCTCCTGTTTGGGCCACACTGACTTCACCGGGGCTGATGGGAGAGTTAATTGGAGAGAAAACAGTGGGAGGTGCCGATGAATAAAACCCCTCAGAGATGCTGGCAGCAGGACACGACGGCATTCCCCTTTCACTTCAAGGTTATTCACACACACTAAAACACACACCTGCTACTGAAGCTGAAGAGACAAGGTTCCTGTAATATTATTTGCATAGAAAGCACAAGATTATTCTTTGAGAGTAATTGGATTAAAAGAAGCTGGATATAACACGATAGATAAGATAGATGAAGATAAGACAACACATATACAGTATATTGGAGCGCACAATGTATGGCAAGTTTTCTCCTCTCCTGCCCTTTTGGATGCCTTTGCCAGTGTATAAATCACCCGGCTTCAAGGACGCAGCATTGGGACCCCTAACTGGGATCTTTCACATCCACCATCTGGACGAAAAAAACCAGAGTGCTGACCAGCAGCCCTGCTCTCATTCTGTTCCTCAGGACGAGCCGCAAGATCGGGGGAGGGTGTATACTGTAGAAAGAAGCCTAATCAATCCAACAACTGCTTAGTATGTACTGGAGTTAATAAAAAAAGTCTCTGGATCTCTGGAGATGAAGAAGAGTCGAATAGAGCAGCTATGATATTTTGAGAGCGAGACAGAGGCCGGAGAGAGAACAGAGAGAAGCTGTCAGCGTCTCTGCTCATCCGGAACTGTCTGAAGTATTCATTCACACACTCCCTTCGCTCGCCCTCCTCCAGAGATGATGTCCTTCCATCATTCGACTTGGTTTCACACTCCGAGACCCAATATCAGAGTAGATATGAACAGAAATGAGAAACACAGCATTGTCTTTCCACAGACAATTGTGTCCACTGCGGTTATTTGTGTCATGCTATCCACTGGTATAAGTAGTACTATATCTCTCTGGGCCGCCCCTCTGCCTGCCTGCTGTCTTTCCATCAGGCTGAAAGCGTTACTGAGGCCAGCAGTATTCCCCTTTCCCTCCCTCTCTACCTGATGGGACAGTCACTTTGTTTTAGCTCAGGTCATCTCACCTGCAGGGTGCTGCCCGGTGGCTGATCACTCGGTCACTGTCGGACCCAGATGTGCACACGCACACACGTGGAGATCATCCTTGACCGCAGATGCCCACATTCATCATTCGCGTAAACAGTGTTAAGGCTGAAGTGTTGAAATCAGTGAATTAAATATCAGAAAATGTATTTATTTTATCTCAGTTACGCAAATAGGGCTGCAACTAACGATTATTTTCATTACCAATAATATGCAGACTATTTTTTCAATAAATCATTTGGTCTATAAAATGTCAGGAAATAATGAAAAATGCCCAGTACAATTTCCTAAAACACAAGGGGATGCCTTCAAATTGCTTGTCTGACCGATAGTTCAAAACCTAAAGACATTCAGTTTATTATAAAACCTAAAGACATTCAGTTTATTATAAAACCTATAGACATTCAGTTTATTATAAAACCTATAGACATTCACTTTATTATAAAACCTAAAGACATTCACTTTATTATCACACAAGATAAATACAAGCTGCAAATCTTCACAATTGAGCTGTAATGAGGAAAAATCACTCAAATGATTATTTAGTTGTTCATTGATTTTCTGCAGAGATCAGAGATGTGTGACCACTTGTGTTGATCAAAACCGTTTTCGTTTTGGTTATTGTTTCCGTTCCGATAACACTGTACTCACTATATTAGCTGAGAATAACCAACACTGCCAGCCAGCTTTTAGCAATTAATTAGGTAAGTACAATCCTAATTGTACTTTGGTATGAACGATCAGGTAAAATCTGACTGTTGACCATTTTTCATTGTCTCATTGCCACATTACCCAATCACACCTTTGTCTGTAAAAAAAAGAAAACCTCTACCAGTTTTTCAGAAAACTTCGAGCAGAAGATTTGTAAAGAAAGTAAAATTGTGGCACACTGCTATGATAGCTACATTTGTATTACTGACCTGCTCTCATTCACACTGCTTGTGTTGATCCAACAACGATAAAAGGCTCTGGACAGACCAAGACTTGTGACTAATAGTCCGGCAGGATCAGTGGTTCAATTACCGCATGGGGCAGCTCTCCTCTGTCCCTGGGCTAGATGCTTTACTGCAATAGCTTCAGCAAACACACACACACACACACACACACACACACACACACAAACTGGAGCACGTACACACACAGCCTTTATAAATGTGATGTCACTGACCAAAGGATATCAACACTGATACATTTCTCTTCCTCGTTTTTTCCTTAAAGATATGTCCAGAAGAAACGCATTGGAAGATTGGATATTGGCACTATCTAAATGAATGTTTTCAGGCCCTGGGGAGTCAAAGACTCACTGCACCGTCTGGGTCTTTAAAAATAAGGGGACAGCTGATGAAAAGCTTGGCTGAAGCAGCTTATCCACAATGAGTGAGAAAACTCAGGAAATTAATAGTGAGCTATGGAGTCAATTCTAGCAATTTTAATAGATGTATTATGAAACCAATTTCAGCTGGCAAATGGTCTTTTGTAAGTTAGAATCCAAGGACTTGTATTCTGCATCTTAAGCAAACAAACCAACAAAAGATGTCAATGCCATTATGTTCCCTGTAGCACAGCCTCAGTTTGGACAATATGTGCTTAAACAGCTTATAAACAAAACCAGCTCGGCCTTGGGATTCACAGAACCAACAAATGATGGATGCAACAAAAACATGAGTAGAATTTTCTTGAGCTCCCCCACTGGTCCAACCAGACCTGCAGAAAAACTGAACTGACTGACAAACGCACACTCCAACGCCCACATGGCGTAAACACAAGACGGGTCTAAGGATCTGGCGTGCTTCCAGAGCAGATGGGTGGGTTGGCTAGGTTAGTGGGGTTGGCCTGGTGGGTGGGGGGGTGCGGGAGAGCGCCAATCTGTCATATCTAACAAGCCAGGAGACTTGCAGCCAGGGCAGGTCACAGACACAGGACACACACGCACGCACACACGCCCGCTCCTCATCCTTACGCAGGCGTCACATTCCAACTGTGGCATTCCTGCTAATTAGAACACAAATTAATGATCCAAGCAAGAGAGACGGGCTGACTTTCCCTCCCTCCAGCCAACATTTAGCCTTCCTCCCGGGATTGTGTAGAATCTTTTGTCTGTTGAAAATGTAATCCTCAAATCACATTAAAATAAAAGGTTATAATTTAGAAAAACGACAACGACATTAAAAGGTTTTAACGTCTCAACAGACGGCTCAACTTCTTTTCTGTTCTGTGCTGCTGGATGCTCCAACAACAACAAGCTGAGAATGGAAAAAAATGGTAAAAAAGCCACAAGCCTCTCCTCCATGAATTCAATTATTTTATTAATCTCCATATAACTTTTATAAATCTCCGTTAAAGGACTGACCAGGGACCACCTTAACCGAAGCAGGCCAGTTCGACAGTACAGAGGTGGGTTTTCTTTCTTTCTTTCTTTATTTGTTTTGCTCCTGGAACATCGGTGCAGAGTCAGCTAATGGGACCGCTAGCTGCACCGCTAACCGAGCTCACTAGCTAACGGCAGTTACAGTTAGTAGAAGTTTCGGTCACTCTGCTATCGTTCCATCACTTCGTAAATCACCTCGGTACTGTATTCCACTGTATGTCGTCAAACTGGCCATATAACATTTAATGATATCTTAATGAAAAGTCCAAATGGTACCGCTGTAGTTGAGGTCACGGAAAATGTATAATGACACCGCTATAAAAGCATTTGACAGCGTAATTAAACTTAATGACATGTTTATGACAAGTCCAAATTGTACCAGTGTAGATGAGGTCAAAGAAAATATTCATGACACAATTATAATGGTCTCATGGCAGCCAATGTCAAAACCAACCACATATGACAGTGTAAAGTAATGTTAACACATAAAGCTAAATCGTTGGTTTTAAGGTAGATAATTAGACCTGCCATGTTGAGGAGGTTATGTTGTCTGGGTTAATGGCAAGACATCTTAAACAGTGTCAACTTTGCATTCCAAATGACATAATTGAGCGAACGACAAGTCATTAACATTCATAAAGACTCCTTCATGTTCATGACACTTGTCAGTTCAGTCTTATTCACACACCTTCAAATCAAGTGTTACTGACTAGTGCTTTGAGGCTGAATAACTTCCACACTCACATCAGCTACTTTCAGCTGTCAACCAACAACCCAAACATATCTGCTTTCACTATCAGTGCAAATGTGTTCAACGTGAAAAATAAACGATCACCAGATTTGTCTAAACATTTGGAGGACATTCTCACGATGCTGCCGTAATGTAAATGCACGCATGTAAATCCCAACTTGCTCTGTCTCTTTGAAATCCTGCATCCTTTGTCTCTCTAACATTATTTTTCTATTAGCGTGAAATCCTCGGTGCATAACGGAGAGAAACTGTGAAAAATTTGGGTGTGTAACTCGCAGATTAAGTGTTGGTAGTTCCCCCCTCAGAGCTGCACTACTGAATAAATTGCTTGTTCTGCGATTGTATCTGTTATTCTTTCAGGAAGAACAGTGATAGATTCTGGGGCAAAGTCACGGAAAAACAACAACAAGAACAAACTCAATCTGGCAGTGCTCCTCAGCGGTCCAGGACACATGGCCCACAATGCATCAGTGAAAGGCTGACCTTGAGTGCTAGGCATTAAGGTCAGGAAGCATCATTAGTCCTGCTTCCCCACTGCACGGCTAAGAATAGGAACACAACCACAATCACTCACTCATCATCTCCGTAAGTCTTTCCTTTCTTTTTTTCGTTCTGCAATTCATTATTTTTGCTCAGGGAAAGTCTAAAAAAATATGTACAATGTGTGTGTTTTCTTTATACTCATATCAACTAAAACAACAGAATCACTTTCCCTGTGTTTCCTTCCTCTCTCAGACTGCCTCGAGAATGATATTCCATGTACAGGTGTGTTTTTCGAGCAATAACTGCTTCGTGTTGCTACATGCACCACACACCTATTGTTACTGTTAGATTGTCTCGACATGCCAAGTCTTCTTACAAAAAATGTCCCTGAGGTAGTTTGTCAGGGACTGAAGTACAACCGCTTTGATTTATTCAAATAAATAAATTCACCCCGCTCGTTTGAGTGAAGTACTCTGGAAAAAAAAAAAAACACCTTACATGATGGGGAAAGAACACGTTTTTTTAAACACATACAAATCACCTGCTGGTAACAGCCCACATCCGCCATGTTTCCGCCTCTTCAATCCCAGTTGGGGCACTGACTCACAATCAATACCTTTCACCGCTAAACTAATCTGCAATAATAAAGGCATTACAGACAGTGAAAAATAAGACCAAATCTTATTAAATACAGGAGATGGTCTCTTCCCTTCTATGTCTTCCTGTCTCTTGTTGCCTAGGTGAGCAGGGAACCGCTCCATTGGACAAATCACAGCGGCTGCCTTGATCCCTAAATGTTCTGGGATGATGGTATTGTGGGTTACAGGTGGATTTCGGAGCTTAGCATTCTGCTCAACTTTCCTACCAGTCATGTATATTTCACAGGCTCGTCTTTTATATTCAGTCTGTGGCTCAGTGGAGAACTCATCTTTATTTCATTTTGTGGCATTTTTTAATTTTAGCTGAGATTTTTATATATTTTTTTTTTTGCACCCTCCTCCTCTTCCTCCTTCACTCCCTCCATCCTTCCTGACAACCCCCTCTGCTGACTGAATCAGTAATGACATTATGCATCTTGCACTCTGAAGTTTTCAGCAAAGCAAACACTAACTTCTAGCAATCTGATGTCTGCTCTTAGTGCAACAAGCCTGGAAAGAAAGATATTCTAATTTTGTTTTTCTTACAAAAATCTACCAACCAGCCATTCACCAACACAACTTTTTGGTTTATAGTAACAAATCCAATTTAGAAATTACACTTAAATTACATGTGATCCTACTATTCTGATGGGATTTAACCACGCAAATAGTTTTGGCTTTATTTCACCAGGTTAATAAACCTAACCAATATAATAGAGCTTTAGTCACCCAAGAGTGTCTTTCCAGAAACAATTTTCTAGTTAATATTTCTTCGGTAAAAACAAAACGTATTGAAAAATCCAATAAAAACTATTTGCATGGCTTTATTCCATTGAGGGAAAGTAGGAAAATATTCTTGGTGAAAAAGGAAATCTGGAGTTTTAAGACCAGTGGTGGAAGAAGTATTTAGATTCTTTACTTCAGTAAAAGCAGTAATAACACTGTAAAAATACTACATTACAAGGAAAGATCCTGCATTTAAAATTGTAATAACTGTAATTAAGTCACAAGTATTATCAGCAGAATTGACAGCATTAAGTACCAAATGCAGGCAGAATGTCCTCGTTCACAGTACTTGTATAGTATATTATAGTATTGGAAGATTATTTTTGATGCACTAACATGTAAGCAGCATTTATATGTTGTAGCTGGCCGAGGTGAAGCTAAATCTAATTATTCCATGTACAGGACTGTTGGGACTGTATGTTGATTACAGATTTGTAAAATTGGAATCTGCAATATAACGAGTAAGCTGTCAGATAAATGCAGTAAAAGGGTTAGAGGCATCAAATAAAATACTCAAGTGATGTACAAGTACCTCAGAAGACCACATTGTCCTCTCTCCATCTTTAACCCCAAACATATGAACCTAAAACTTTCTGTTCTCTCTAAAGAGTCATCACGTCTCCTCCACAGTGTCGACAGTGACTTTCTTTTCACACTTCTTAACTATCGCCTTTTGCAGAGGCCTCAAGAGCGACTAGGACGGAGCGTTTTTCAGATCCTCTCATTACAGTTGGCTCGGTCTCAAGAGCCAAATGAACCCACAAACACAACAATCTAAACTCTCTGTTAGCTTTGCCAATACACCCTCAAGTCAATACAGCCAGCAGCCGCCTCTTTATTTAAACATTTGTTTTCAGTCTTGCTAAAGCTGTTCACATGCCCCCTGGACTTTCTCAATTAGCTGATGATTGAAAACTTAACTGATTGAGCCTTCTTGAAAGTGCCAGAATTATAACAAATCCACACAATGTCAATTTACTATAATAGAGCAGCCAAAACTAAATTCACTCCACTGGGTGTGCGAGCTGCTGCACTGATCATCCCGAAATAGTGTTTGGAGAATTCTACAAAATAAAATGCAGCGTGGATGTTTTTTCTACAGTGACCTCTCCTGCTGCTGTTGCGCCACCTCGACACGTTCCTCTGACGTTAAGAAGAAATAGATACATTCAAACGTTATCTCACTCCATTTTTTAATATACAGATTATGGTTCGGAGTCCTCATTGGACAAACCTCCTTCTAAGCTGTTAAAAAATAAGACACATTAAATGCACCGTGACCACATGACAAATTACCCTAAATAAATACCAGTCCTAAATCTGTGTTGCTGGGCGGAGGAAAACTGTTATCTTTATTGGTTATGTGTTCCTCCACTTTTGTAAAGCAACACTTACGTTGTAAAAGTAAATCACAGCCTCTTGTGCCAAACTGCTTTCAGTTATTTAGCATTTTAAGATCATAACAACACACAAGGACAAGTAGAGGTCCTCTACCAATAAAGGTTTTCCTTTAATATACTGTGTTTTTGGGATTATTTTAGAAGTCTGAACAACATGCTATGAATGAAAAAATGACTCCTTCAGAGCACACGGCACATAACATTAACAAAACTGATGACTGAATTTAAAATCATGAAACACATCACTGATGTCAGCTGAGCCAGCACGACTGTAGTGAAAGCACCCGTGAGGACGAGCTAAGTTTACACAAACTCACAGAATTCTTCAGAACATTTTCTCGCACGCGTCTTTTCATGAACGTGAACGGTGAGCTTGTTATATAATAAAAACGGATTCAATAAATTATCAACAATTAAGTTTAAAAGTATCAGAGTTTACAGAAAACAGTGATGCAACTAAATTGCGTGTTTGCAACGCCTGCATATAATGGGTGACTGCCAATAATCATAAAAATCAATATTTAATCATTAGCATTCCTTTAAAAAAAATCCTACAAAATAAGTTTTAGTAGTAAAATCCCTCATTAAGAAGTTGATTAAATCTCTTTGCATATCATACTCAAACACTAAATAATAATTGTACTTGATGAAACATTTTTTATGATATGATGATACTGACAGTCTTATGTTCATCTCAAACATCCACAAAGCCGACTTATTGCAGAGCTTGTATTGTATATTTTGCATTGCATTGTTAAGTTATATCGTTCAGTTATCTGCCAGCCAAATCATTTTCCAGAATTTCCTGATGCCTAAAAAAGAAAGAAGAAAATTTGTGTCGCACAAATCCATTACTGCATGTACATGCAGAAGTCTTTGAGACTGAGGATTGACACCTCTTTATCTAACTTGACAGTCTTTTCCACAAAACAAGTCCAAAATTATTCAGCAACAGATTGTAATCTCCTTTTGTACAATGAAAATGTGTCGCAGGGGTTTGATATCTCAATGAACAACAAGAATGAAATCATTAATTTAATCATTTGGCAACAGAATCTAATCTTTGCTACATCAGACGTGGTAAATGAAAATGGGAGGGTGGGTTGATATCTCGACAAAGAACATTTGTTATCACAGATGAAAATCAATTTTTACCAAAATAGAAATCATTGTAATGTAGAGGCAATGTGCATAAAGACACCAGAGGTGTTTGGCGCAGCTGTTACAGAAAACATGTCTTAAGACCTTAGAAATGAAACGCACGTAAATCTCAAAGCCTTCAGTAATCTGTGTCCTGTAAAAGATGAAAACTGGAGCAGGTAGTGTATCTCATATAAACATGACAAAATGGTGGGGGAGGAATGTGAATTACAGAAGTGATATGGGTGACACAGGGGGGCAAGTGGGAAGCACTGACCTTGTGGATTAAACATCCGAGAAAATTACAAAAAACATTTATCAGCAACATTTATTTGTAAATCTCATTTTAATCTCTATTTAGTGGATGTGGCAATCTCCAAATAATGCACATCCAGTTAAATACAAATTGCTTTGCCTGATGAGATTTTGTAAAATGTGATAAACCTTGAGGCACGCAATAATGTAGGAACAAAATTTGTGGACGCATCATTTTTGATATTACTCTAAGGTTAAGTCCTCAAGTCTATCTCAAGAATGATGTTGAGATAGTAAACTACGCCATAAATTCCGTGTGTGTGTCGCTCTCGAAGCAAGCGTTTACTCATTCAAGGTCTACACAAGGATTGTTGGTGCTAGACTTCTGCACAGGTACATATTTGCACTAATATGTTTTTTTAAAAAAAAGAAAAATAATCTTTTGGCAGTTCTGCTTTACAAGGCAACAGGGGAGTCAATCTCTCACAGATATCTTTTTAATCTCTTTCTTTCTGCCCTTGTGTGTGCGTGTGTTTGATTTATGTGGCTCAGCAGGCCATCAGGACACGATGCTGGCCCCTCAAAACTCTGCCGTCTGATTTAGCAAGACATGAGATCACGCTGGCCTCCTTATCTCAACTACATGAAAACATCCAACCGCAAAGAGTGACAGAGAAAAAAAAGTAAAGGAAATGAATACCTGGGAAACAAGAGGACTTGGGATAACACTGAAGAGTGGAGGAGGAGTGGTGAGAGACAGAAGGGAGAACTAAAGAAGACGCCAGCGGCTCTGTGAGGCTGTACCAGCACGTGTAATGTTAACCATTTGTCACCATCTTAGTTTATGATAGCATGCCATATTTGCTAAGTAGATTAAAAAAAGTTAAGGGAAAAGCAAAATTATTACAATTGAGGGGAACATGAACGTGTGTACTGTATTTTATCGCAATAAATAAGTGTGGAGCGGTCGAAACAAAATGTAAAGTGAGAAGTCAGGAGATAAACAAAGACGTTGGGATGAATCATCTGGGCATCATGGAGATCTGCACAAAATGTCGTGGTGATCCATCCAGTTGCTGTTGAGCTGGTTCCGTCTGAACCAAAGTCGTGGACCAAGCAACATGCCATAGATCCGCCTTTCGTCAAGAAAGACGGGCGTGGATTTTCCTCTGATTGTTTCGCTTGTTTTTGTGATTGTTTTTTTTAGATGCTTACTAGTATGTCCATGAGACCCTAAATGACATATTTAGAAGGCTATTGTGGATCTTGGTTTCCAGAGGATTTAATACCAAATTAAATTCCCCATAGTGATATTTAAACAAATTGGATCTGTGAACGAAAAAAGAGATATGGACCCAAGGAGGACTAGTAACGAAGCTATGGATGCTAATGAGTAGCTAAGGAAAGAATAAAGAATAGTAAAAGGAATAAAAAAAGGTATTTTAGATCATCTAGAAGAGAAAGAGGTAATCAGAAACGTTCCTTTAGCCATCAGCCAGACATTAGTCATCCTTTATAAGTGTTGTGTTTGATTGACAGCTGAGCCGGCAGGGGAACGGAGAGTCAATGTAAACAAATGCAAATCATGTCCGTCTATGTAGACAAAGTAGCAACAGACGGGGCATGTCGTCATGAAACCAAAAATATGAAATATAAATAGTTCCCTTAAGGGTATTTTTCTCAAAATAGCACACAGGACGTAATTTACAGAGCAGATCTGTATCCTGTAGCTGAAAAAAAAAAATATATATATATATATATTATTCCAGACTTTTGATTCAGTAAACACAAAAAATAGGACATCGGTTTATAGCTGAAAAGTTTGTTGAACAAAAAAAAAAGAGAATGAAAGAAAGGAGACTTCTGCAGTCCAGCAGTGTGTACAGGATGAGTCGGATGCATCACAGAGCTCGCAAATGAACTTGACTCACTCAAGCGACCGCTGTCTTTTCATCCCTAAACTGTAGTTAGTTGAACTTCACGCAGTCACACATGCAACATATTTCACTACAGCAGACATGCACTGAGAGTTTATGGTTATACTGTTGCCAACTTCTCTGCCTAAAGTCATCAGGAGAGGAAGAAGTTTGATCAGCATTTGGTCTTTTAGGGGTTTACACTAATTCTGCTGATGCCCTCCTTGTTTATGTTGCATTACATTGTTCACACTCTCCCCAGCTGAACATACAGAAGCACAGCCGTCTGCAGAGAGACGTCCAGCCTTTCGCTGGTGCAGCATATGTGTCTGTTTCTCCGTCTGTCTGTCACTTCCCAGCGCTCATTCTCTGTCTGTCTTTCTCGAGGTGCCACATTATGTCACTGTCACTGACTGGTCATGTCGCTACATGCAGGTTGGGGTCTGGTCCAAGTGTCTGCCGAGGGGAGGGTGACATCTGGTGAGCAGAGTGAACTGAGGCTTCAGGAAACTGATTCCATCTGCGGTTTTCTAACCAGGACACACACAGGGAGAAGGCTATTTTGTTTTAGTTTTTTTGCATATGAGCAAGTGTGAACAAGCTGTGACAGAGACTGCAGTTCTAGCTTTCTTTATTAAGGCCAGGGTCTGAATTTGATTCAAAATAGTTGAGCATTTGTTAGCTTTCCGGTTCAGTTGGTAACAAAAGTTATTTTAAGCTACATTGAAAAAATGACACACCAGTTCATTACATTACATTACATTATATTTAGGTGACGCTTTTGTCCAAAGCGACTTACAATAAGTGCAAACAATCATGCAGATACGACTCCGAACAGCAAGAATCTTGCAAGTACATTAGCTTGAAATAGGTGTAATCATTCGAAGTGCAGTACAATAGCTTCAAATAAGCCAAACCAATTTAAGTGCTACATGCAGAAAAAAGATTTTGCCGAAAGAGATGTGTTTTCAGTCTGCGATGGAAGGTGTGAAGACTTTCAGCTGACCTGACATCAATGGGGAGCTCGTTCCACCATTTTGGAGCCAGGATAGCAAACAGACGGGTTTTGTTTGAGGGGGATCTGGGTCCTGCTCGCAGTGAGGGAGTAGCGAGCCGATTGGCAGATGCCGAGCGAAGTGATCGGGCTGGGGTGTATGGTTTGATAGGTAGGCCAGCACCAGAGTCTTGAAGCAGATTTGGGCAGCCACTGGTAACCAGTGAAGGGAGCGGTGTAGTGTGGGAGAACTTGGGGAGGTTAAAGACCAGTCGGGCTGCTGTTCACATTATAGGTAATGTTATTCTAGCTCCATTTTGCCGTGATATAATCGTCTTAAGAACATTTACTGAGAATCAAGTTTGAACTAATCAGTTACCTGAGAAAAGGGGTTTGTGTTATGGCGACAAGTAGAGCCGTCTTTTGAATTTAAACTCAGCACCACTCCCTCCGTCTGAATTTAAACTACAGAAGGCATTGCAGATCTAACATCGAACATGATTCAGGGACTGCATTGCCTATATTTTAATCACCACAGATTTATCCAGAAGACAGTTTTGTGGAATAGTTGAGGTAAATTGTTCAGCTAAATCAAAACAAAACAATCCTTGTACCAAACATTACAAAGTGGATTCTATGTCAATTCCTTAAAAAAAAAAAAGAAAAACCTATATAAACGTTTTCTGATATGGCCTCTCGATCGACAGTCAGTACTTTAAAAAATGACCCTTATGCTGTAACTCTAACCACTTAATTCAACCTCCTGGTGAAGCTGAGGGAACTGTGGTCATGAACTAGTGCGTGCAGTTGTTTGTCGATGGTTAAATGTCCATATTTCTGAGCACTTTAAGGACTTATCGTCAAGGTTGCCTTAAAAGTTGGGATGGTTTATTCTTCTCCTTGGAAAACAGTAATTGAACAAAAAAACAATCTCACCACAGGGTAATTGGTTATGGTTAGGAAAAGATAGTGATCATGGAGACAGATGGAGATGGATGCGAACCAAAGTTTCTACGTCTAACGCTCCACCCCACCTACTCCCTTCAGAAGTTCGGAGGCGCTTAAGCAACGTCATCATTGATTCCATTACTTGCATGACCACAAAAGGAGAAAACAACTAATCTTGTCGTTCTCCTGATGAGGACAGTCTCGTATGGGAAGCCCTTTTAACATTTTAAAGATCCACAGATTTACATTAAAGATATCTACAATGCATTTATGATCAGATTTTGACGAGACAAAATTCAAATTTTGACTAGTAAAAATGAACCATTGAGGTGCACGAAGAATTACATACTGTATATCTTGAATACAATTTTCTAAAAAAAGAGAATTCCATATATCTCCACAAAGCCAAATTACAAATTCAAGTAATCTTCAATGAAGGTCTTTTGAGTAACGTGTTCCTCCATTCAGGTTAGGGCTGCAACTAACAATCATTTTCATTATCGATTCATCTGCAAATTATTTGTCTTGATTTATTGTTTGGCCTGTAAAATGTCAGAAAATAGTGAAAAAATGTCTATCCCAGTCCAACATGATGTCTTTGTTTTATCGGTCCAAAACTCAAAGATATTCAGTTTAATATGATGTAAACTGAGAAAAGCAGCAGGAAATCTCCATATTTGAGAGGCTAAAAAACGACCTATTCTGCCATCTTTGCATGAAAAATGAATCACTGACCAAAATAAAGGGTCATTATTTTTCTCACAATCGTCTAATCGATTAGTCGACTAATCGCTCCGGCTCTAATTCACGTTGTAAACAGCGAGGCCATTGTTTAAAGTGGATTCAATCATCACCAAAGGCATTTTGGTCGACACCAGCTGATGTTGCCTCCAACCCAAACAAACACAGCGAGCCTCGTCAGACTGCAGAGTGTTTGTAGTTTCTACAAGGCTACACACAGATAACTTCCCCACTGACAGATTACAGCCCTTCATTATATAAATGCCTTGTTCAGAGTCTGTAGTAAGATCAAAAACATGTATATCAAGGTCTTCCAACACACGCTGACAGCTAAGCTAAGATTTAATGAAAGTTGCCAATGTGAGGGCAGTCAAGATGCAAGACGATTTCCTGATGTTCCTCTTTTTGCCCACACAGTCGTAAGTTCAGTTTGCTCTCCTTCCGTAGCCCTGACCTAGACTCCCTCCCCAGCAACATCTTTTGGGCCAACTTGGACCAAGTTAAAGGAGGGAAAGTCTACCCTCACCGCCTCCGCACACACCACTCCATTCCCTCGTGCCATCAATCTCTCCATCCCCCCTGCTTCTTTATCGCTCGGGCTAATTAACTAAAAACCAAGCAGAGATTTTATATAATTCAGCAGCGAGAACTGCCATGTTCTGATCCAGAGACACCCAGAGAGCAACATGGTGACTGGAGCCAGAAACCACCAGGAGAGAAAAAAAAATATATAAAAATAAAAATCTCGTCTCCACCAGCACAAGCTATCGGAGGACAAGGAGCTGGAAGCTGAAACTATGAAATTCTACTCACATATTTTATTTCTTCCAGGGCTACATTTTAATCAGACACAAAAGTAGTTGCAGGCCGGGCATGACCGGTATCAAGGCGGGGGGAGCAGGAGAGAGGAGGAAGTGCGAAGAGCATGCAAGAGGAGAAACGGGGCGAAAGATAGAGGCTCGATTGTGAAGGTTTTGACAGGCAGGTGGCAGGTGAGAAAGGTGTAAGATGAAAGACAGTGAGAGAGGAAGACAGAGAAATAGACTGAGAGAGGTGCGAGGGACGTGTGACCAAATGGTCCTGCGGAGTGCTCACTTCTCCCCTCAAATCTTCTGACCACTGTCCATTAAACTAGAGTCCAGCAAACAATATATATAAAGTAAGTTTGACATGGGAAAACAGTCCACAGGGGAAGAAATCCACCTCCCCCCAAAAAAAAATAAAAATAATCACAGCTTGTAAAAAAATAAAAGCATATCGTCTTGCTTTCATCTCAATAATGCACCACATGTAGCTCCTGAATATCCTGAAAGGACAAACAAGAATGCAAACAAGACTCCATTATTGTTATTATTGTTATTATTATTATTATTATTATAATGGTTGGAGGTACCAGTTCACCTCCTGGGCACTGCCAAGGTGCACTTGAGCAAGACAACACTGCTCCCAGATATAATAGCTGCCCACTGCTCCTCATACTGGGATGGGTTAAATGCAGAGACTAAATTTGTTAAATTAAATGTGTACATGCGCGTGACCATTTAAAAGAGGATTCAAAATCCTCCATGTTCAAATCCCTGAGATTCTTGTATGTCCAGGGGATTTCCGCAGGATCTTTTATTTATTAAGATGCTGAAGTTCAGTGCATACCGAGGCTTACTGGAGGGGTCACCATTCTAGATGGGTTACCTATGTCTCTTTTTTTCTACACTCGCTTTAGTTCTCCGACAAATCCAATGCATGTCTGAATTAATGCATTTGAAGCCATGCTGGAGATATTAAAAAATGATAAAAAACTAATCCCTCCTCCACAGTCCCGTCTGTGGCGGGGTCCTCACACTGAGCTGACCCTGAGCGTTCTCTGGCGTCTGCTCCATGAGTTATGATATTTGGTGTCACTCGGATTACACTTTAATATTTCATTACATGCACAAAATCCTATTCTATATATCTCCCCCAGGTGTGTCACTATTAATCATAAGACGTGAAAACCCAAGGCTGTCTAATACCTTTAAACTATGTGCGCTACACTCATACACAAACATTGTGTAGAATATAGAATATAGAAAATAAAAATAAATCAAACATGTGGATCTACTGTATATATATAGAGGTAATTAAAAAGTGTGCATGTAAACAGCCACACACCAACACACATACAGGACCTGTTATTTTCCTTTTTTCTGCAACAATTCAGCGCTCAGTGTGAGGCCGTGTTCAGTTCTCATGCCTGTCTCTCGCACCAGTAAACACACGTGACCGCATCAGAATACACACTGCTATATCAAATAGCAAAAGTATGAAACACAGTGTGTGTTTTCTCCCAGGGGGAGCTCAGACTAGGCATGCTATAACTGGGGGCCCCCACTGAGAGCTGAGCTACTCATCATGCATGTATGAAATAAACACAGTGCCCATCATCAGGAGCCAAGCGTCCATTCTGATGTGATTTATTTCCAAAGCTCAACTCCGCTCCTCGCAGCCAGGAAAAAGAGAGAGGGAGTGAGACAGAGAGAGGGAGAGAGAAGGAGAGAGAGAGAGAGAGAGAGAGAGAGAGAGAGAGATGGAGGGAGAGATGGAGAGAGAGAGAGAGAGAGAGAGAGAGAGAGAGAAGATGACTAGGGACCTCTCAAAGTGGAGCAACACCAGTAGAGCGATCCAAAGTAGGGCTGTCCACTTTACACCCAGAATCTCCCCCTGCTGCTTTATTTATTAAATCAAGCAAAAGAGGACGACAACAACAAAGCCACAGTGGAGATTCAGGCAAACTAATATCTGAATAGGCTACATTTCAAAAGAAAACAAACAAAAAACAACCTCTCTTAAAAAAAAAACACACAGAAGTATTTCGATTGACAATAACTTGCAAAATTTCAATTCTAGTGCCAATAAAATACCTGAGTTTCAGTACAATACCAAAAGGATATTTATTTCCAATGCCATACTTTGAGAAACATTAACATGTTTTTCTCAAGACTCCAAAGGTCTAAAACTATAAAATGTTGTCTAACAAGACTAAAGAGTGTCCAGCCATGCTAGCGGCGCTGCGAGGCTGTGTTCAGTGGTGCTTTGAGCTAAATGCTAACGTTAGCACGCCGACATGCTCACGGTGACAATGCATATATGCTGATGTTAAGCAGATATAATGTTAGCCATGTTTACCATCATAGTTTAGCATTTTGGTATGCTAACAAGTGCTAATTAGCACTTAACACAAAGTACAGTCAATGATTTAAGTTTTGCAGATATTAAATAAAAAAAGTGAATATGGTCATAAATGCCAAAATGCTGGAAACAATTTCATGATGGCGTTAGATGCAGAAATCCTCCTGGGATTATCAATGCTTTAACAAAATGTCAGGTTAATCCATTCACTAGTTGTTGGGTATTTTTGTCCGGACCATCCATAGAGCCATGAAACTGTCATTGCTAAAAACAAGCAGTTATGCAAAAACTTTATCTAAAACAAGTGCAGTCTGAAATAGAAAAAAAAAAAAAATTCAAATCAGGAACTATCTGATCAAACAATCAGTAAACGAGATTACGAATCTAAACAGACAGTCAACGCCATTTTCAGTACACGAGTATGCACCATAAAAAGATGCTCAGCCCTGGTGCCTGCAGTCAGTAACTCCTGCACTAAACATCAAGGAGCTCAAATATTTAAAACAGTGTACTGTAAACAGTTTGCCTCACTCTGAGCTAAAGTCAACATTTAAAAAGTGAAATGACGGATGAAGTTGAGGAGCGTGCCCTGCCCTTCTCCTCTGCTCAGGAGGACACGGTGCAGTGATGAATGTGTACCCTCTTAGCAGACAGCATTACAGGGCCATGGCACATCCAGCTGTAATGTCCCTTTATCGGCTGCAGCTAAGTGTTCATTTTCTCCCCTCTGCCATCATGGCCGTAGCACCTTAATGGTAATTGCCGTGTAATAGATAAGCTCTTCGTCTATCACACCTTGGTCATGACAACTTGAACAATCGGGTACTCGTATACCTTGCATTCCTGAACGTTACCTCTTGGTACCTCTAGACGTACGTTTATGACTGTGCTCGGCCGTGATTCATTTTATCACAGCTCCATTCTATGCATGCACGTCTGTGCCCCATATATTTTTCGGCAAACAGATTACGAGTAATATTTTCAAATTGATTCCTTTTCAGGCGTTATCGTCTCGTCGTGTGTTCTCTTTTTTTGCCCTCCACAACTCCTCTCAGGGAGCAATTTTCCACCGTCGCTCCATAAGGCTTGGTGAGTCATACACAGTACTATTGTAATAACGGTAGCCCATCCATTGAGGCAGGCGAGGATGCATTAAAATGCTATGTGAGTGCGTGTTCTGCGGTGTGGGTAGAGCTCAGTTCAAGACAGATCAGGTGCGGTTATCTTGACCTGGAGCTCCGTATGTGCTTTGCCTGCTCTGCCCTCATCCACCTTTTCTTCACTTGGGCAGAGAGAAGACAGAAAGAGCAAGAGAGCAAACTGAAGATACAGAGGAAGCACAGAAGTTGAGTCGGTATGAAGGCCGACGAGGTGCAATTATAGAAAAGCATTATGATACACAAACTAGAACCGTGAGAAACACGGAGATTCACAGACTTCCTGTTTGCTCTTTATCATCCCAGCCCACCAAAAATCTCCAACAATCTCCATCATCAACAATTCCTCCTCCACCGCCCAAGCTGGCATTTACGTAGAGAGCCGTGTTGGAGGCTGGGTGGGGGCTCAGGCCATGAGATGTGAGACCCTCTTGGGGTTGAGGCAGCAGCTGTCCACAGGCCTCCTTCTCCAGATTACCCTGGCAGTGAGACTGCCTGGCATGGTGTGATGTGGAGCCCGGTGCTCTGCTTCTTTCTCTGTCTGGCCGTGTTTTCACCGATGCTCAAAAGCTCATTTTTCCAACAACAGGTCAGGGATGTTTAATGTTGTTATGTTAATGCTTGTGCTGCTTTGCAGTGGCTGTGGAAACACTATTCCCCTTACTGTGTTTCCACTGGGCTCCAATAGATAAATGAACGGAAATATTTTCTTTTTCACCTTAAATTCACACAGTTCAGCCTTTTCCTTTAATAATGTTAGTAGTTACATAAAGTGTTATATTAAAAATATGGCTTTCTTAAGCACGTTGCTATGATTCAGAAAACAGCAATTATGTCTCAGGAGCCATGTCAGTTTAATTCTGATGGACAAACCTTTTATTCTTTATTGATTGCCTCTTCTGGCAGTTATGGAACATAAACTCATTAAATTTAAATTAAGTGCTGTACTTAAGTACAATTGTGATGTACTGGCACTTCACATTACTGTATATGCTACTTGGTGCCTCTACATTTTATGGGAAAATATTTGCAGATTAAGATATTACAAACAGACCAAAACATATGATGAAGTTATAAAATATGAAGGTTACACTTGAACTACCCAACAGTATATAAAGTCATAAAAATGTGCTTCTCCATGAGTCTGCAACATTAAAATGCTGCGTACGTGTTAATGCATCTGTAACAATAATTCAGTAACATTGAAATAATGTAACACTGGCAAACTGCATAAGTAGTACTTTTACTTTGGATACTTGAAGTACAGTTAGCTGATAATACTTCTGTACATTTACTTAAGTTGAGATTCTGAATGCAGGATTTTTACTTTTAACAGTTTTACCACCACTGTCTTTTAGTTTTTATTGGTTAAACGACTTGTACCAAACACTGTTTTTGACATATTGAGGAGGTCGTGGCAGATCTTTTCTAAGTCATAGGAAGGGTTTAAAGAAAACATAAACAACCCCCCAGATTTAAAAAAGTGAAGCATCTGCACTGCTACTACTAAGAATCCAAGTTCGGGGGGAAGGAATGTGTTTGTAATAAAGCAAACAACTAAAATAATGAAAGAAACAAACTTAATACCACATCACGATATGACAGCATTGATTTTATGCTACACAGTTTGTTGCTTTAATGCAAGTTCATTTAGGATACCTCGTTGGCCGGGCAACCAAACTCAGCAAAATACTAGCATTCCCATATATTGTCAGGGAAAAAAACATTCAAACATTGACATTACGATATTCTGATGAGGCTTTGTATACCTGGAATGGTATTTAGAGTAACTACACACCTCTCAACTATGCAAACACAATCTGTGCAGTCGATTTAAAAGTTCAATTTTCAGCATGAGACAAGTTTTATATGCAGGCACCGTGATTAAAGCATTTTTCAGTTTGTTCAACCTCACATTTGATTCCACTGATCTCAAAATGACAGAACACAAATTCAGAGACTTTTAATTCAGCCAGTAAAGTAGTAAATCACTGAACAAGAAACAAATGGAAAGACGTTTTGTGGTATCTGATCACTGCCATCATGCCATAAACTGTTATTATATGAAAGTCATTTTGTTTACCATTTTATATTAACTTGAGCTTTCTGGAACCCAACGAGAGCCCAGACGGGACAGGAGGAGGCGTTTTATTTAAGTTGTCTGCTTCTGCTTCTCTGATTTCCATGTTTTTCTTTCCAACATAAAAGCTTCAACCAATTGCCAATGTTATTTGCAGTTATGTGAAATCCCACCATCTGGCATTCACAACCAAGTCAATCCAAACCAAAGCAAGACTCTTCTGACAGCTGGAGGCTACTTTGTAAAATTAAACAGAAAAATTTACTTGATTTTTCACAACATCCTGTCTTTTCTCACTGCGAGTACGTTGTCCTATTTAAAAAAGCATTTATTGAGAAATAACTACAGTATAAAAAGGGGCTTAGACCCGGGATAAAAGGAGAGCAAATACCCCGCAAGATCACTAAAGCACTGTAAAAATGTCCGGTGATGTAAAAACAAAGTAGCAGACTGCAGGAAATCAGCAGTAACATCAATCACTCCTCTGTGCAACTGTGCATAACAGGAGACAGTACTACCAGGGTGAATGGAGGGAGCCAATAGATCATTTAACTGGGGTGAGTTTAACTGTGTTTGTACACAGGGCTTCAATTATAGACCTGTACCTTCTGCTCAATGAGTTGACTCGGAGTGGACAGCACAACTAACATCACATCAGCTTTATTGGTCTTATGATGCAGATATTAATTCGGTGGCAAAAGAACCTATTCTTTTTTCTCTGAGGATGCCAATGACCGTGAAATTCTGAACTTACATTCATGTCGCCCGGCGATTGAGTTATCATGACTTTGGTTAATCCTGTAAAAAAAAGAGTATGTCGTTTCCTAACCACTTTTCCTTGACCTCGATGGAAAATGTCATGAAGTCAAGGAAAGAATGTAAAGGAGAATTCATAAGGATTTAGGATAAGATTGAGACTGCACTCATAGGACAGCGGGCGGACGATTTGTTTTTTAGCAACTTAATTTATAACGTATATAAAATGAGTAAACTACAGTGACACACTCAATGTATCCATAGTGTACAGGCGCAATGAGTAGGATTCGTCGGTTGACCTTCAAAGTTCGCCTTTCAACGAAGGTTACTGGGCTCGCCAGCGGATGAAAGCCAACCCCAGATTCACGTTTTGGAGCAATTATGGTCCGCTTGTTTTTTTCCGCCTCGCTCTATATTACGTTTTTCTGCGTTGTGTCCGCCATTTTCATAGCTTCCATAGGATGCGTGCTAACGATCTGGCACCTGGTCACTACGCTTTTATAGAGGTTACTACGCTTTTATAGAGGTTACTGCCCAGAAACGTCCCAAACAGAGCAAAAATGCAGATCACAGTAAGTGATGATTGAGAGGGACTCTTTGTGTATGAGTATATATACGTTGTTGTTGCTGTTGTTTTAAGGAAAAGCCTCATTGTGACTTTAGATATATGAATCGACTTCCACCACTGCTGAGGATTCATTCTGAAATCACCACTGAGATTAATTAAAAAATAGAGATGAAAGGCGTTTACTATGCATGAATAGTAGCCGATCCTCTGACCCAGGTACACCTTTAACATCCGCATATCAAACAAGAACAGGTGGCTCCAACAGGAAGAGAAGCAAACACCCGCAACAGGCCTGTTCAGCAGAGAGAGCAGCGACAGCAGCTGTTAGTGCTTCTGAACATGTTCTGGATCTCTCTTCCTTTGTGCCTTAAAAATTATACCATCGCCTTATCAATAATTTCAGACATAATGCTTCCTTTCTTGGAAGTTCAGGATTAGACGAGCTGTCAGTCAAAACAGAGGGTGCACGTGTTGTTTGTAATGAAATTTTAGCACCAAATAATATGTATTATTGTGCCTCCTCCATTATTATAACCAGATCATCTAGAAATTGCAGAATAGTAGTGATATTATGATGCAGTTATTATACATACTCAACTTTATCTTTAAATTTCAAAGAGAACATTTTAATTAAATCCTCAAAAGTGCAATTATGTTAGTTTTACAGTCCGACATGAGTTCCACAACCTGAACAGTGATGACAGATGCTTGTACAAAGCAGCATCTGCACGTCCATAACAATGTTTTATTTTACATTATTCTAAAATATATGACATCTTCGCACAGTTAAATTAAATTTCCCTCTCCTTAAGGCTAATACAATGCCTGAGGTGGAACTGTTCACTGCACCAAGCCAGTGATAACTCATTTTTAAAAGTAATGGGTTGTCAAAAATGGGGCACAGGGCTGTTGAAAGGGGAGAAAACAAATGAAATAAAAATGGATCGTTGCTTAACCTTAAGCAAACCATGTTAGAATCCATTAAAACACTGGATGAATCTGTGCCATTTTTTTTTTTTTAGGTTAGAGGATGCTTTGATCTCTGGGAACAATTTCATAGGCAATAGATATAGCAGTAATGTGATTGCTTCTGTCATCATGTTTTAACAGATTACATATCTAATCGGTTTGTGAATAGAGAATATAATTTGCACAGATTACAAGCCAGTGGTTGACAGTTTAGCTGTTCCACAGACGGACAGATGGACAAAAAGACAGCGAGTGGGAGGGAAAGCAGCATCCACCTGGTTTAATCCGTGATAGCAAAACATCTGATCCTGCTGTTCTGATGACTCAAATTGTTTTCGCCCCACAATGGCGAGAATATAAATGCATAACATGTGGGTACGAACATGAGGCATGGAAACACACTCGGTTGTATTTGTCATACACAATATTATCGGGGAAGGGACTGAAATGCAAAGCTATGCAGAATATACGAGACAGATTGCAAAGGAAGTAGGATATACAGTATAATGAAATTAAAGTGACTCAGTTGCTGTAATATCCCTGGGGGATATAGCTAGTTGTTTTATGGGGGGAGATAAGAGGATTTTGTCAGGTTGAGATGCCGGCTAATGCTATTGTTTCTACTGGGAGCATAAAACAGCAAAGAAGCTTTTCACACATCTTTTCTTCTTTTGTAGTGCTGTTACTGTAGATATCGTTTCAAAGCACGAGGTGGAAAAAATTAGAATATTGCAGCATTGGACATCATATGCAGGTTTTCTTTTTGTGTTTATACAAATGAAAAACCCACTCCTATCCGAGAGTGTTCACACAAATTCATTTTTCAAAACACATATTTGAAAATAATATATAAAATACGTTTTTGCATTTTGATGCAGCATTTTTAAGGCAGTTAGAAAATATAAACGATAAAGTTTTAAGGTATCATGAGAGGATTCTCGTCCTTTCTCACTTTATCTCCCTGCATCCTCCGCTTCTCTTTCAAACGCTCACTTATGCACTTACACATGCACTTAAACAGGCCTCTAAGTTACTGTAAACGGCCACTAAGGGTGGGTTTTCGTTCAAAGAGACCATTAAATTAAGTTAGAGAGATGGTTAATGTTACCTTTTCTTCCTTCCCCTCTGCTGATTTCTATTTTTCTGTTTCTCTGATTCTTCTCTCCCCTCCCTCTCTGTTTACAAAACGTTTCACCTGCCTTCACTTCTTCACTGCGTCCTTCACCTCTTCACTTATTACTCCCTCAAGCTAATAGTGCTCGCAAGGATGTAACTTGTCATATTATGTCAGTCAAATCACCGTGTCATCTACACCGCACACAAAACAAACAAGATTCATATGCCCCCCCCGCCCCCCTCCCTCTCCTCACCCCCCGACTCCTCTAAAAAAGAAAAGCAAAAGGATCCAACACAATTTCAAATGGCGCATTACTGAAAAGCATGGCTGACATAATCTAATACCAAGTCGATTCTAACACTTGAACCAGAGTTGCACTCCCATGCGGAAGAGGCACAGCAGTCCCACTTTGCAGCAGGAATGATTTGCATTCAATCTTCAAAAGAAGCGTAGGTGTTATTACCTGTCACAATACAACCTAGCCCCAATCTGCCAGCAGCCAACAGGGTGTTTTTTTTCTCTTTTTTTTGAATCTGTATTTGGAGAGAATGTCGGCGACTGTGGGCCACCAAGCAAATCTGTTAGCAGTGAAGGTTCCCCATCCGTCCGCCCCCTCAGCTCTACACTCGAACCAAGTGATGTTCCTCTGCTAATAAGACTTGTTTTACACTCTCAGGGCTGCATTTTAAGACATGTAAAAATACAAATAAAAAGCAGATTTCAAAAGTCAAGATTTGACAGTGTCGACATAAATATGCATTTGTCAACTGTATTTAAAGATATAGCAGGTGTTTTTTTTAAGGAAAATCAATGGGGTAGAGATGATCCATAATGAAAGAGGAGGAGAGAAGAGTGGAAAGGAGGAGGAGGAGGAGGAGGAGGAGGAGGAGGAGGAGGAGGAAAATGAAGGAGTCAGAGGTGAGGAAGAGGAAAAAGTAAAGGATCATGGTGAAAGGTCATGTTTTTATTCTCTTTCATTTCTGACTGAGGCCAAAGACACACTGAATACAGATGGTGTGCATCTGCTGGGACAGACCTCCTTCTATTGTATTCTGCTCTATTGTATTGTGTTATGTGTGGATTTCTCTCTCTCTCTCTCTCTCTCTCTCTATATATATATATATATATATATATATATGATAACTGCCAGTGTAAAGCAATCAGGAAAACATTCTAATATAACCCTCAATACAGCCAATACGAGTGTGCGCGCACATACAAGCACGCCCGCATTTAACCCACACATAATCAGCTGCTGCAGCAGCATCAGAGCCAGA
>CALSCE010010723.1:7223954-7261454 GCA_943593645.1 Bovichtus variegatus | reverse complement strand
TTTATACTTGACAACAGTCCCACTGTAGATAATCTACGGCCGAGGGTTTTAATTATAAATAAGCGTCATATTTTGCCTATCATCACTGCAACGCTAGACAGATGTACAGGTACAGTACATGATCGGGCCGTATCGTGCTTTAATTACATACTTTTTTACACTAGTCATTTCAAGCGTCTCGTAAAATATAAAAAAAAAAACTAAAAAAAACATGACACACCAGTACTCCAGTCCAGCGAGTAGTGGTCACGCACCTGAAATTGTTTAGTGACCAAAAACGGCAGAAGAAGAACAATTTATGTCCTTTTCGTTGATGATTACAAGAAAAGCAGTGAACCTAGCTTGCTGATAACTATACATAAACTAAGACACATGGATGGATCACATTTATGGACTGTGAACGAGACAAAAGCTCACACTCACGCTGCCCCCATAGCCCATACAGATCAATGTCCTTGGTAATCAGGGATGAGATAAACGCACTGGCTTTCTGGATGTGTTCAAATTGCTGAAACCGCTTTTTCTTGTTGCTTTAATGAGATGTGAAGAACAATGGCTAATATCAGTGTAATTTTAGTGTCTTTTCAGTTGCCGTTATTACAGGGGACAGACCCTGTAGAGGTCATTTCCACAGGCGGTTTGCAAATATAATTATACTTGGGAGGAGCGAAGATTACAAATGTTTCCTCGAGAGAAAGACACATTTACATCTTTTTAACATCTGGCTGGAATGCATCTCAAACCAGCTCCTGATGTGCTTTGAACAATCGGTCGAGTTCATGCTGTCGTAAATGTTTTTTTTTTTAATTGTATTTAAGCTTTTTTTTTTAATATCTGATAGCTACCCAATCTGCCCAAGAGCATAAAGTGAAAAGGGCTTTCTTGTGATATACAGAGACGGTGGGATATTTCTATTCCATCATGTGTCATTACTGAATGATGGCCAGGTTTGCTTTCTTTCGTTCACTGTGATGGAGAGTGGCGATCGTGGTGAGGAAAAGCTTTATGGTGGAAATCTTTGCTAGATGTGCGTTACTGAAAAGGAGACGATCACTGAGTTTTTCTCCAACTTGATTCATGACGTCTTAAATCGTCAACAACCTCAATCAGAATCAGAAACTTATGGTAAGTCTGTATCCACTGACAAGGTCAACCTGACCACTACTTATTACAGTACATCGACCCAATCTCAGTGCCCACTTAAGTTCTGGTCCAGGCTCTTGTCATCTCACGCCTTGACGACTCCCTCCTGGCTGGACTGCCTACATGTGCCGTCCGACCTCTACAGCTCATCCAGAATGCAGCAGCCCCCCCGACCTTTAACCTCTCCAAGTTCTCCCACACTACACCGCTCCTCCGCTCCCTTCACTGGTTACCAGTGGCTGCCTGAATCTGCTTCAAGACTCTGGTGCTGGCCTACTGTGCTGTGAATGGATCAGCCCCCTCCTACATCCAGGACATTGGCCAATCGGCTCGCTAGACCCAGATGCCCCTCAAACAAAACCCGTCTGTTTGCTATCCTGGCTCCAAAATGGTGGATTGACCTCCCCATTGATGTCAGGTCAGCAGAAAGTCTTCACACCTTCCATCGCAGACTGAAAACACACCTTCGACAGCACCTTGGCCAATAATAAATAAATGAATAATTCTTTATTCTGTATGTAGCACTTACATTGGTTTGGCTTATTTGAAGCGATTGTTCTGCACTTATATGATTACACTTATTTGAAGCTAATGTACTCGCAAGATTCTTGCTTTTCGGAGTTGTAGCCTCATGATTGTTTGCACTTATTGTAAGTCGCTTTGGACAAAAATGTAATATAATGTAATTCTTTCTGTGGGAGTATGCACTTCTTAATGTGTTAATGTCAATATAGATATAGATAGAGCTGGAAAACACTCAAATTTGCCATCCTGAGTCTATAAAAATAAAGCATCTTATCTTCTCAATAAGGTAAAACATTTGATTAATTATGAGAAATTCCAAGCAGGCCTAGATGGAAGAACGAAAAAGATCATTAGCCATGCCTTTGGCATTTTTTTTTTACTGGAATTTTTAACGCTAAAAATAGCAGGCCGTGCAGTTATTGCAAACATGACAGCAAAGAGAGAGTGAGATAAAAAAGTCGGTATGAATGACAGATTCCTTGCTATTGCATGAGGAGCTCTGGTACACACACACACACACACACACACACACAGACACAGACACACAGACACACACACAAACGTGCTAACACACACACTGATGCGCCAATCCTGGGGTGTCTATCTCGGGGGTTAAGGAACACAATGACCAGGGGTCACCTGGCAGTAATGGAGGCTTTTGTGTGTGGAAATAGTCATTTCCCTGTGTAGTCTCGGGGTATCACAGCAGTGATATGAAACCCTGTCATTTTGTTTTCCTTTCTATCGATTTTAGAAAGGAGAATGTGTGGAAGGAGAGAGGGCGAGAGAGGCACAGGAGAAGAGCATGAGCGGTGTGCCTGTTGCGGGTGTTAGGACTATGCCATTGTCATTCAAATGTTTTGTTGCAGGAAGGGAATTTGAGAGGAGAATGGGAGATGAGCACTAATGGGGAGCAAAGGGAGAAGTGGTATAATTGGATTTGATTATGTCTGTCTGTCAGAACAGGACAGGACATAATATGCGTCTGGAATTATTTTGACAGTGTCACAATGTGGAAGACTCTTTGTGAAGTTGGTCCGATGTGAAGAGTGAGAATTGTCTCGAGTGAGATTTGTAGCCCCACTATCAACGTGTCTCAGGGGACAAAACTGTCTGTCTGTTGGTCGGTCCACCACTTTGGTCCAGTACAGAAATAAATCAGCAACTATTGGATTGCCATGACAATTTGTACAGACATTCATGGTGCACAGAGAATGATTCTTCATGGTGTTCCTCTAGTGTTACCTTCAGGTTGACATTTGTGCTTTTAAGTATTATCTACAATGGGAAAGTTTGTCTACACTAAGTTGTTGAAATGTCAGTATGTTAGCTTTTAGTTTAAAGATATAATATGTAACATTTACGCGTTAAAATGTAAATAAATAAAAAACTAACAGACCTATATTGTATATTTTGTTGATTTATCAAACTTACATTATCCCAAATCAAATATACCTAGATAACTACATCATTTTAAAGTTTGGTCTGGAAACAAGCTAAGCATATGTTAGCTGCTCCGCTCTGTGTCCACTGGGGAAACACTGATTTTTAAGTGAAACTGCTTTATTGAGTTTTTACCAGCTTTACTCACCGGGTCCGTTTGTTTTGGAGTCGGGGGGGAGCTCCAGGGATAATTCGGTTCCCGGTAAAAAGATCTTGAACGATGAACAATGAAGTAATCGTAACCAGGAGAAGCCGAGTGCAAAAATAACCTCCCATGATCCGCAACGACACTAAACTCCATCTTTTGTTGAGAGCCCCCTCGTGGCAGAAAACTACATATTGTACGTTTTAAGCATCACTGGGCCTACAGTCAGTACAGCATCATAACTGAAGACTCTTTGGGGGCATTCAGACTGAAAACAGCTCTGTGTTAAAACAATGCATAGGGCTGCGATGGTCGGGGTGTGTTGCTTCAGGTACAGGTGAGACATGAAAAACAATCATGGAAATCCAGTTTGAGATCCATGAGTTTCACACCAAAACACTGACTTTGACTTCACAACTCTGAAATATTTTTTTGTCGAGATTATCGCAAAGAGAACAATAGATATACACCATTCACGATAAAAAGTAATGCCGGAGGAAGTGTTGTGTCCAATAAAAGTTGAGTCCTTTTTCAACTATTATTACCAGAAACCCCCCTGCATAGGCACCCCTGTTACATTACTGGACTGACCTCATTGAAATAAATGAGAAGGCTGTGTTTCTTCACACAGAGCTAAAGCTGGTCTGAATGTGGCATTCAATCTTCTTAAAGCTGGGAATGCAATTTGGTAGAAACCAGCATGGGTAAGCTAGATTTTGAAAGTATCCAATTAAAAAATCCCAGCTTCCCTTCAGGCCACTCCCTGAAAACACATGAACAGCGCTGCCTTGCTAGTGCTGGAGAACAAGTCCAAGAGAGCGTTGGGGAGAGGAGCGCAGTGCATCGTGGTCATCGCTAGCCGTATCCGAATACCTCAATCTATGCACGGCAAGAGTGCGCTCAGGTAGGTAGACAGGCAGGTAGGCCATCCAATCATTTCATGAGGGTCAAATGACATGATTGGATGGGTTATTACAGGCCAGCGAGAGTCACAGATATCAGATTGTTTCCTCTTTTTTTTTTGTCAGAGAATTTGATTAATTGTTTGCTGTCGGGATGTAAAGAGAATTAATTAATTATTTTCAAATGTGCGTTAGTTAGAAATGTGCAGTACATCTAGCTGTGACTGTAACTTTTGAAAATCTTTGCCTCTTATGTCAGCTTTAACATTTTCATTATACATGAAGACAGAAAGGTTAGTGCCAGATTTTGTGTTTTGAATCTACCTTATTTACAAAATTTTGACTGACTCACTCACTGAGACCATCCGAGGTGATGTTAGCTGCCTTAGGATGTCCATGAATAGTGAAGACTGATGCGTGGACTACAGATAAGACTTGGAACTGATCGATTCTGGCCTGGCAGCATGGCTGAGTGTGTCTAATGTTGAAAGACCCTAAACACTGTGTGACCTCAGGTTACACCGCGGATGTGTCCAAATGCATCAGATGATGTACAACATTAAACTCACCTGAAAACATGCACATAATCCATCTAGTCACATCGAGGCTGTAGACAAAACATCATAAATAGATAAATCTAAAAGCCACATTGATCAAACATAATCAGATTTCCCTGTCTGACTCTGTCATCCACTCCAGTTTCTACAGATCCTGTATTTGATTTGTACTGTTTTCGGTGCATGTCGTGCTTTTGCCAAATATAAAATGGTGACTCAGTGACACAGTGACTCTATGAGTGTCTGGTGCTACAGGAGCTCTTTGCTTTGTACACACTTAATACAGAAACGTGAGTGTATAATTTTACATAGAATTGCTTAGTTTTTCCAATACATGATCATATTCAGCCTATTTTATTTATTTATTCTATCAATAATACTGTTAATTAGAATTAAAAAAACAAAAACTCATGTGCTTTCAATCCATCGTTTTGGTGCGCATGAATAAATCAACATGTAAACTGGAGGACCATGGGAGCGGCATCTTGGCTGTCAGAAGGGCTAAATAACAACATAAGGCTACTGTTTCAAAATCAAAGAAAACATTTATTAATCAGAGAACTCACATATAAATATATTTAGAATTACTGAATGATTCTCTGAGGGTCACCCCTATTATCCATGTTTATCAATATCTACTTTTGACTGGAAATGTATTTGCACATGTTTGGATAAGTCAGCTATTAAAGATATCTGGCAGAGCTCTAAAGTGGCCAGATCACATCACGTGACGTGTGCCAAACACAAACATCCGATAAGGAACTGACCAGTTATCGCAAATGATTCTGGCTCTGCTCTCAATACGAGTTGACGTTACCAACCGGCAGGTAGCAGCTGAAGAACGAGCCAGTGATGCATGATGCCAATCAAGAGCAACTTCAGTGAAACACACTCCATACAATAATCAACAGTGATTACAAAATATTTTTTTCAGGAATTCAAGTGATTATATTATTTGCCCTCTGCGTTCTAGTTCATTTCCAGCTCCTTTGTTTATCTGCACACCCTCTCAGTAAAGAGTCATTTCTATGAGTGAGAGCACCTCTAACCTCAGTGCGCTATCACATACAAATACAAACACACCACCTCACAAATGCACAAGAGAGAGAAAGCGTAAAAGCACAAAAAAAAACAACCGGAGACGTAGTCTATGCTGGAGCCAGTCGCCTCGCTGTTGTTGGAGTCTTGTTATAGCAGTAACCGTTAAAGGTAAAAGCCCCTTTAAGCAACAATGGCTATAAATTATCAAAAATAATCTGGCACCCAGGAAGCATAGATGGCCCGTCAGCACACCGCAACTCCCCATCTGTCATACACACACACACACACACACACCTAGACGCAGGCACACGCATAAGCACACACACATACTGTAACAGCAGCAGCATGCATCTGCTCCGAGCTCCTCCAGCCCCCCCTTCATCCCCACCTTATTAAGATTCATATCCCCGAAAGGTGACTTCTAAGTCGGGCACAGTGACAACCCCCCACCCCTCACCACCCTGCCCCACAAGCTGCCTGGAGGTATAGCCACAGTGACAGGTAGCTCTTCACTCCCCTGGGCCCTGGGCAGGGGTGCAGAGGTGGAAATGTGTGTGCGTGTGTGCGCGCGTGTGTGTGGAGAGTTCAGGGTGGTAAAAGTGACGAGGAGCAGGATTATCAAGTCAAAGATGCCCCCTGTAGATAAGAAGCCTCTGGGGAAGAGAGCCTGTCTGCGAGTGCTGGAAACTGAAGCCTCTCTTTCTCTCTCTCTCTCGTCCTCTCACTACTTGTGTTGCTCCTGCTCTCTTTCTGTCTGTCTGTCTCTTTTCTCTCCAGGCTTATCTACCCTTCACCTCCTACGGTTTGCCGTTCTCTTTATCCTCTAACACTCATTCCCCCTCCTCCTCTGTCTGTGGCACTCCTAACTCTGAGCACTCCCTCTGCACTCCAACAAATGAATCCAGCCACTTGACTCCTGATCCGGCGTGCAGTTAAAGCAAATACTCAGATACCCACAGCGGCCATATTTTGGGGGAGGGGGGGGGGATTGCATTTATTCTTGTTCCCCTTAGACTGTACCTTTTTGTAAGAGGTTGAAAGTTCCCTCTCTGTTGTCCTGTACAGGAGCATGGCTGCCATTGTGTTTTCTCTACTATCTTCCAACATATTTTCTGTGAGGCTTTTAATCTTTTATCTTTCCATATTTACCACAGAAGAGGCAGTGAAGGTTATCGGTCATGATTAGAGGCTGTACCGAAAGTCTTGTTGTTTTTACATTCGAATCGTGTATTGAGGTTTTTCGAACAAAGCTTTGAATGGCTGTCGTTATATTACATGACACAATCAACGTATATAAAAAGTTACGGTGGTTATATACTGTAAATGTAATTTATGTTAGATTGCTTCTAGATCGCCATGTTAATACATGTGTGCGCCTCCCTTCGTGTGCAGAAAGCGGGAGGGAATCGAACGGCAACAAATACGGATTGAAGCAGAATATTTCGTTAGATAAAAACATGTGAATTTTGGAAATGATTACATCTATCTTTTTTCAATTAATTTAGACTTTGGGACTTTTGAAAACGCTCTTGAGTTATTGGAAATGTTTGGATCACACGAGTCGTAAAAAATCCTACTCAGCCATCAATGGAATATTATTCCTGCCGGTCTATGTCTTTCGGGTCCGGCTATTATCAGGCTGATTGTGTTTAATCTAAACATGCGTTAGACACTTGCTGCATTTGAATTTATGAAGAAAAAACAGTCCTCTATAAGACAGTAGTGCAGAAGTGAACTCAATACTGTAGCACTGCACAAGGTCACTTTGGAAGAACGTATCCGTTCATTATCGGCACCAGTTCCATGGGACTCGAGAGCTTGTGAATACTGCCCGGGGAGCCGATGTCTTTAGGGACAGTCAGAGAAGGAGAGGCTCAAGTTGACGGACTTCAGGTAAAGTTCTGGTTGGTGGCACTCACCAGTCAAGGTGTTTAATGAGGCAGTCCAAACAGACAGGCAAGGCTAATACATTCACACCAGGCTGATTAGTGTTAACCTCGCCTAGGCTGCCAGCTAGAAGAAGCAGGTCGAGGTGTCAACCCGGCCCCTCATTATTACTCTTTAAGCAGGGAGGAAAGAGAATGTATTTTTTTTTAAAACCTTTTTATTCCACAATCTAAATCTACTTCTTATACACTGCAGGGTTTCAGTTCACTTTAGTGGAGTTCAACTGATGAAACATTTTTGCTTAGATTTAAAAAAATACATACTGTACTTTATTCCTTTGGAATATAGAGATGTTTAAACAGTGAATTTACCGTGTCGCTGTCCTTACAAATGCACAATGCTGAAAACCAACATGATAACGTCTCTGGATTGATGAACATGTCAACGAAAGCTGAGCCATGACTGATGTCAGAAAATCGTTTGTTTGAAACCTTTCCCACGTTTTTTGGTATTTTTGCTGCTAGTTATGCAGGTTTAGCTTCCAGAGGATTTCTGTGAAAATACACGGCAAGACACATTTTTCCTTGACTATGCCATAGAACTGGCTGGAGCTATATTCAAGCATGGGCAGGATTTCCTGGTGCAAGAAAAATAACCTGTAAACTATGGCTAATTCAATTAACCAATCCAATAAACAAACTATAAAACAAACACGGAACATGGCTGTAACATTTACCAGCGAGTCAGGCAGCTGTTCTTCTTCTCCCTCTGTACTGAGGCAGACTGGAGCTACTGACTCACTATCACCTCTAGAGGAACTCGTGGTATTACAGGCTGCTCATTTCAGTAGATATCTCTGCAACACAACGCATAGACGTCTTTGACACAACATGAACACTGTCACCTCTTCACATTCTGTTCATAATGTTAGTTCATTATTTTTATGTTTTCAGTTTAAATTCTGGCATATTTTACACATTGAACCTTTAAAGTTTCGATTTATCAATTTTCCAAATAAATTACTTTTTTGATTTTCTTATTATCTAATTGCATACTGACGGAGAATGCATTGTTTTCTACCTCAGCTGACGTTTCCAGCATGTATGTGACTAAAAAAGTCATCTTTAAGTTTGGTTTTACTTTCAATTCACTTTTAGAATTTTTGAACGAGCCAACATGGTAATCATAACCCACATTTATAAGGATTCACACCATCATCAAGAATAATAAGACAATGGGAAAGCGATTTCATGAAACTAGTTGGCTTTCTTCTGGTATAACTAATCAACGGATTCAGAACAGCAGCTTTGACCTCTGCTTGACGCCGTAATGGCTGAAAGGTCCACGTGATAACAACTTGGCAGCCTGATGTAAAAGCACCCACTGCACATTTACGACAGAAGATGAACCTAATGATGGTTTAGTGTTTTTCTCTTCGCTATTTAGAACAAAGACTTTGAACCCTTTACATCATATGGCACGAGCAATTAAATGTGTTTGCAAGGTACGAAGGGAAAGAAGCCTTTGACTGGAGAAGACATCATTTACACAATGAGCTGTACAGCGTACAGAAACAAACCCGCAGTTATAAGTTAAACACATCTATGTTCCTGTTTTACAGCTGATGGCTACAGTCCACTTGAAACTGTGTCCATTGTTTACAGTAACCATGTCACTGGCAGAGCTTCACTCTGCAAGGACCATGAATTTATCATGATCGACCTGAGATGGAAGCTCACTCACAATGTCAAAGCGTTTGGTGCTAACAACCAACAGTACGGCCTTTCTACACGGTGAGCAATTACACACAGAGACACCACCAACCTACCAACAACACTCCCCCTGCAGCATGCACACAGTTCATTAGCATGCATTGTCCAAAGTGGGATGCAATGCTCAGGTCCTGTCGTTCAGTTTGAGATGTGGATGGAGCAGGGTAGGGCAGGAGATGGCAGGTTAGCAGGGATGGGCTGTGGCTCTTAATGAGCTCCTTGGTGCCTTGCTATCAGCGCAGAGCTGGGTAACCCTTACATGGCACCCTAGGAGCTTGTTAAGAGGCTTTCCCTTTAAAACAATCATCTGCCAGCAATCCTCGCCTTCCTCTTTCTGTGTCTGTATTTCCAAAGTTATTATATCACGCCGTCTGTTTCCCTCACCCCCCTCACAGGAGCCTCTTTCCCCACTCCTCTTGCCATCTCTTCCCTACGTCCACATCACCTGTTATTCAGGTATTTTGCTCAGTATTCAGATTGGTAGCGGTGGCTTTCCCTGGGGAGCAGATCCAGAGTCTGACATGTTTAAGAGGGATCAGAATGACAGGATGTGGAGAAGAGAAGAGAGCAGGCTGAAATGCAGCGAGGTATATACAGTATGCATCTCTACTGCAGAGAGGTGTTAAGAGAAGGAGATAATGGAGGAGAAGTATGGAGCCGTAATGTATTTGCAAATGAGTAAAGCAGAGAATTCAGAGAGGGAAGGTCTTTATCCAGCGACTTTGTCTCTAAAAAAAAAACGACATTCATATGCCACTATTTTATATTCAGGCTTTATTTTCAGGATCAAACAGTGTAAATGTTCAGTAGGAGGTATGTTACATGAGAAGATCACCGTAATGCACAGCCATAAAAATGTTTTTAAAAAGAGTGTTTGTCAGCCTTACTGGCAATCTGGGTGTCACATTCTGTCCACTACTTATTTGCATTACTGTGTAATGTTATATCATTTAAAAAGGGAGTGCTGTAACTGGATCTTTTTCATTTGTGTGCACTTTTTTTGTTCATTTGTAGCTGTATAAACTCTGTGTTTAAAGTTGGTATTTTAAGGTCTGTGCTTGCAGCTTTAGCAGTTTGTTGCCTCTAAACTCTGTTTTTCAACTTTGTGCTTTCAGTTTCAGGCTGGCAAGCTTCATTTTACAAACTGTGCAGCAAATACATCTTTTACTAATCATTTACTTAAGAAGAACACACAATATCTAACATATTTTGTAAATCTTTAGAAACCTAAGAACGGAGATTAAAGGTGGACCGAAGGTGGAAGCTTGCAAACATGAAACTAATGTTCAGTTGATGGTTATTAAATACCTCTAAACCTTAACCTTCGTCAGTGCTATGCTGACAGAATAGTAATGTAACCGAAATTGCGGCTATTTACTTAGTATTACTTTTTTTTCTTTTCTTCAATTAACTTGCATTAACTGGTCCTAAAGTTTAGCAGTTTAAAAAAAAAAAAGAAAAGAATATTACTCCATTTCTAACAGATATCTTTACAGATATATTCAATACTATTGTTCTTGACCGATTGAAGATTGTTGTCAATCTCAGATGTCAATCTATAGTTCCCTTGAAATAAGACTTGCTAATGTGAATTACCTCCAGAAATCAGAGTGAAAGTAAAAGGATTGGAAATGTAAGAGAGAGAGAGGTGAGATAAGTGAGAAGAGGTTGAAGAAGACATATGTTGTTAAATTAAAGGTAGGTAAAAATATGTGCGATACAGAAGAGCAGGTGCCATATAAAGCACACTCCTCATCAGACGCACATTCAGAAACAGCACACTGACAAGAGACTTTGAGAAAACAAGCGACAGAGTCTGTACCTTGATACAGACGCTAATCTGCACGGTTATAGCTAACAGTATTTGAAGCTAATTCAAGGCTGATGCTGTGGAAAACAAAGTATGGTAGTTTGAATAGTGAGTACTTTGCTTTTTTTTTTTTTTTTTTTACACAGGGGGGGGGGCTAGCTATTAAAACTGTGGCATCAACTCCATGAGATGTGTGAGGGTGTTTCATGGAGTGCCAAGGCGGTGACCATTAACAAGTTCTGGGATGAAAAGTGTTAATGCAGCCCAGCGTTTCTGTTTGACAGTTTAGAGTATCTCAACACCATTAATGCGAAACTGTCAGAACTAAGCAGATGATCATAAAAATGTCTGACAGTAAAACATGTCCAAATAAAACTGCGTATGGGAGAAAACTCTGCTCACTCTGACTTGTGCTTATAAGTCACGGTGACATATGCTCACTATGACAAACAGGCTTATGAGGAGCCTTATGAGAGCAGCTACATAAACACATTTATTATACCCATCCCAAAATCTAAGATGAGTAACTTTTGTTTTTAATTTATGCAAATTAATTTGCTTAGCTAGCCTACAGTGCACCAAAGCCACGTTTGAGCATCCACTCATTCCAGTTGCAAAATTGTAACTTTTACTTTTACTTATCCACATGACATAGTGCCATGACTCCACCTCTGGTACATATTTCTGTGTAAGCACATATAACATTTGTACATTAAATGAATTAACTAACTGATGGTAGGAACACCGTCGCTCTGTTCATAAGATGTCCACAGCTCATCAGTTGAAATGCTATAGAAATAAACAAAACTCCCAGGTGTAAAATATGCCGTGAATAATTATGTTATATATAATACATAATTATGTTTCCAATAACTCTTGTGAGCTAATTTTACACAAGCCATATGGAAACCAAGGAAACATGGTTATCTGTAATATTGTCCTTTAAAGTACATTGATTTGCTCAAATGTCATATGAAATCTGAATTTATGCATTAGACCTTTTCATTGGACCCATCGGACTCTTTTATTGGATGTACTACATACTGTATTAGTATTGGATTTACGATAAACGTTGAATCATAAATCCCGAGTGCATTGAATTCCTATTGTTAAAAAACAGTTTCCCACCTACAGCTTCGACTGAACACACAGCCTTCAGAGCAGGAGAGATCTTTCTTTGCCTCTTTTTTTTCTATTTTTACCTTGTGTGTTGAGGTATTTTTTGGGACTTTTTTCTTGTCTTCTCTCTAGACAAGAAAGCTAGGACTGGGTTGGAGGCTGCTCATGCTGCTGGCCTATGGAGATAAACTCAAACTGTGGTCTTGTATAACACACAACAAGGAGTAGTAACACGGTACAAGTGGACAGCAAACACACAGCAAACCGAATACATAACGGTGCTCAATTCAAATACAGTACATGAGCTTATCGTAGATTTGTTCAGCCTTAACTTGTGGCAGCAAATACAAATTTCATTAACATTTTATTTTAAGTTCGTTTTCGGAGACATTTCTTTCGTATTTGATTCAATCCAACCAGTGCAGACATATTGAATGCACCATAATGTATCACACATGTCATCAAGCCTAGATCAGACAACAAGGTAAGGCGGTCGGAAAAAAGGTCTGTGGTGAAAATCTAAAACATCACACGTGACAACAGGTCGATCCCTTTAGTATACTCTTTATTTAAGAGAGAAATCTTACTTGAACGAACACTTAGTAATACGACACATTGTGGTTGAATCTCAATCATTTCTTTAGATGAACATTTTTAGTCTTAACCGTTGATATGATTCAGAATACTTAATGTGGCTGTTTTTCCTTTATCTCTATTAGAGTAAGAGAGAAAGGGAGAGAGGCAGAAAAACAGAGGGGACAGCGGGGTCTCGGTGCACAGAGCTGATCTGTGTGTATATATTGTGACATTTCCAAGTGGTCTCTGATGTAGGGATGGCACACCTGTTTAATGAGCCTCTAATGGTGGCACTAATTGAGGTGGGCTAATTTCATGTCATCATGAGCTCGTCGGCACCAAAGGAATTCATTCCACGGAGCCGGAAATATTCGGTGACAGCCGCCAGGTTTAAACGGAGGCTAGTCTGACCTCCCATCACACAAGCCTCTCTCGTCTCTTGGATTTGAAATGCAGGATTCCTTCGATTACCATCAAACAACTTATCATTTCATTAAAATTCATAATCGCCATGAGAAGGCATCGCATGATCACAGCAATACTCGACTGAGCAGCCACTCCTTAGATGCAAGGCAGATTAAATAAATAGGGTTTTTACGATGCAAGCTTCTTTCTTTTTCTTTTTTTTTGCAGCAGCAACACTGCTGTAATGAGCAGCGTTTTAAAGCTTGGCTGAAGGTTTCAGTGGAGTGATCTGAGGGATTGTAAGGCAGCGGACAGTGGAGAGTTGTAGCTAGGGAGGAGACACAATCCTCTCACACCCCCAGGCCTTTTCCATTATCCTGCTCTTTCTGGATCATATAACACAGGGCTGTGTGTGTGTGTGTGTGTGTGTGTGTGTGTGTGTGGCCAACTTGTGCTTGGCTGTGATTGCATGCATGTGTGTATTCTATACGGATGTGTGCACGTTCACATCCATCTCACCAAGTCCCTGTTCATTTTTTTTTGCTCTTTCTTCCTCTTCTGTTCTTTTAAAGCTTTCTTTTTATTACTGTTAATATCTGGTTTGTTCTACCAACCGGGCCCAATGACAGGCGCGTGTTTGATATTAATTTGCCGAGTGCCCCCGAGTCATGAGAACTCTGTGGGAGGAGAGAAGAGGAGCGGGAGAGGAACACAAGAGGAGAGAGGTGAAAGAAGCGAGATAAAGAGAAGCTTCTCATTCATCGTCTGACGCCACATTGTCACACGACAGTTGTTTCCCTCTTTACTCCGCACACAGACAGTCACACACAGTTAGGTTGAGAGGAAGATCAACACAAACAGGTTCACTGACAGATGTGCATGCACAAACACATTATTCCAACATGTACATTTAAAGACTTTATCACGGTGCGGTTATAAAAAAAAAAGGACCCAAGCGCAGTAAACACAACAGGCATGTTGCAAACAAAAAGCGAGCTTTAATAAACAAAGTTGAATTCAAACCAATGGTATAAAACAAAACTGAGGGAGGAGGCCAAGGCGACAGAAAACAAGGCAAACCAGGTTGGCACGATGGCACGAGGGAACACCAGGATCAACACAGAAGGAACGACCACACCAGGAAACATAGACGACGAACCGACAAGGAACAATGAGACACACAGGTCATACACAGACAACCAATCACCAGAACAGGACACAGCTGGAGGAGGCAAAGACACGAGGGCTGCAGGGTGATTAGACACGTGAGGATCAAATCAGGGCGGGACAAACAACTCACAAAAGGCGGGAAAACAAACAAAGACAGGAAAAACGAGACACGACACACGGTGAGTGTTCTTACTAAGTAAAACAGGAAGCAGAAGAACTAAAAGCCAGGATCATGGCAGACGTAATGGTGGCTGTAATCATTGATTTCATTCATCCACACTGGCTGCGAAAAGATTCCTTTGGAATGTAATTCAATTGTAAGTGATGGAGGGATGGGACTGCCCTCCCGAGAGTAATGACAGAAGGAGTAAAAACAATACGGTATTGAGACTTGTCCGTCGAGAACAAAGGAGGACGTGGTGCTTTGTTGTTATAGAACCACAAATATTGCAGCAGAAGGAGTTATGGGTCAACACAACGCAGGACTTCAACGCGAGATTGTTGTTCGTTTCCCGTTTTCTATCGACAGTCAGTGTTGTCCCCAATAAGTGGTTATTACTGCTATGACGACAAAGGCCACCAAAACTTAATGAATTTCTAATTTGAACCCAAACCGTGATCTTTCCCAAAACCGTGATCTTTCCAACTGTGATTTGTAACGTTTGGGAGGCACAGAGAAACTATGTTGTCCTGATAGTGGAGTCAGATGAGAAAACACTTAAATGTGTTGTTCTAGAGGGCATGGACAAATAATGCTGTTATCTTGTTTAATTTGGAGGACTTGTTGGATACTCACTTAAATTGAATAGCTCAGATAAGTGGGAGTCTGCCAAACGTGTTTTTAAGTACAACATTTGTATTAAGAGAGTATTTCGTACTACAATGACAAACTTTGGAAGATACCCACTTGATTTGACTAATCCATACTATCTCTTGGTAGCTTCAGCGTCGCTACGCCTTTTTACGCAGAACGAGGTCTGTGAATTTATCTTCCCATCTCATTAGTAAGGAATCTTTTCACAGCCAGTGTGGACAGAATAAAAGGATTACAGTCACCATATGAGCATTTTGTATTAAAGGCACAATGAGTATAATTATCCTAAAAAAACAAACAATGTATAGACTCATACAAAAATAATCCCTCTCAATCATCACTTATGACCCACGAGAAGTGTGTGGCGGCGTTTGTATCTGCAGAGAGCCTCTCTAAAAACGGAATGACCAAGTGCCAGATCGTATCCACGCATCCAAGAGAAAGCTATGAAAACGGAGGAGAGAGCGTCGAAAAGAAGAAATTTCAAGTCAAAACGCCAACGAGAGTGAACCTGGGGTTGGCTTTCACCCGCCGGGCTCCCTAACCCTCTTTGAGCCGGGGAGGAGGGGCCAACTTTGAATGTTGAGTTCACAAACGACAACCAACAAATCCTAAGTATTTAGCCTTTAAGGTAGACTTGAAAAAATGTGAATCTATCCTTCATTATTGTCTGTCTCCCAGTATTCATTGGGGGAAGCGTTTGCAGTTCCTCTCACCAATGCTGCTCCTACACAGTATTACCTCATCTCCAGCCCTGAGTAGTTGGGTAGACTATTCTACCTCTAAACCTCCCTCAGTGCGGTCAAACCCTGTGTACTCTACGTGTGTGTTGATAGACACTCCATGTCAGCGCCCGTGCCCTGGGTCAGCATACGCCGTCTCTCTCTTACTGCACAGCCGCGCGACTGTCTGCAGCCTCACAAAGCAATGGAGTAATGAGTCCCATGACAGTCCGGTGGAATAGGCTCTGAATAGGTAATGATGGAGTCTGAAGGTGCTGGAAACACGGGCTGTGTCTGATCGGGGGGTTATAATGTAGTCTTGGAGCATTCTCCCCTCACCTTGCCAGTGAGAGTTGTGCTGGCACAATACCTACCTACCTATCTAAAATTTATTGCTGCATGCCTGTGTTGCGGTCGTGTTTCCCACATACTGCCCATTGAATCAATTTGAGATTCCAGTCCCTGTTTAATGGTCGATACATATAGTACTCTCCCCATATGTATGCTATACATGCTGCTGGGCTCGTAATAGGGAGGTGTACAGCAAAGCCACTATGACGCTTTATATTCAGAGGCGGTGGAGCCCAGACAACGACTAACTGACTGGCTGGACTGAGGAACCCTGGGACCTCAACTGACAGTTCCTGTGTTACATTCAAATGACTTGTGTTAATGTGCTATTCTTTGCAGCTCCAGTGATTGCATCTTATTGTGTTTATGTGCGTGTGTGTGTGTGTGGCACATGCCTTTGTGTGCCTTTCTGTCCACCTGTCTGTATATTTTTCTATCTGTTCTCATATTTATTATGTATTTATGCTCGGAGAGAGGCTGCCTAGTAGTGCCTAAGGCATAATTAAAGCCCGAGAGTGGAAGCAGAGGAAAAGTTCTGGGAGGTGAATCAGAAAGAGCAGCGCCTGGCAGACGCTGATGGACAGGAGTGGACGGTCATCTCTGTGCCTTCCAGCTTCAGGGAGGGGGGGGGGGGGGGGATACACCCATAATGCTCTATTCCTCCATCTCATCTGCGGCACTAGACATAAAGATAGGCCACATATTCCAATTTATGGCTTATCTCATCATCATCGTTCTTCTGTCTCGTTTTACTGCCCTTGAGATTTCACCCTTGTCATCCAACTGGTAATCAGAGTTTGGAGAGTTACATTTATTACTTCACAATCACGTATCTGTGATTAGCTGCTCTATTTAACTGCTGTGATACTGACTTGCTCTTTCTTGCATCTTAGGTAGTCCACTCCGTTACCTTTGGATTACTCGGCCTCCACATCTATAAACAATTTCTGTACCTACCGGTTAAGTGAAAGTAACAATGTACTTTCTTTCATTACATACATACAATACTAGACAAAATGTCACCCTGGTGATACATTCAAAGAGCTGGACTGGAAAGAAATTTACATTATTGGATATGCAACCGCGGCTTAGCTCAGAAATTCTAACTTAAGCCGTGTAGCTGCATGCTTTAAAATACAGTTTTAAAAGGAACTAGGAATGCTAATTTAGATCCTGACCAATAGCCGACACTCGTTAACCAAAAATGAACAGTTAACCGACAACATTAGTTCCTTGCATACGGGAGTGCTGTGGTTAAAGTGCCCAACAAGCCGCTTATCTTCAGCGATAACCCCGATGCACAAACAGGTTAAATCCATCATTTATCGGCGCTGCAGTGCATGTACACAACAGGCAACTGAGTCCCCCGTTCACCCCTCCGGGAGAGTTAGCAGCCACGTTATTGCATGCATTGTTGCGGACACATGTAGCCACTTTCCCAGTAATGTTAAGTCTCCACCGCATCATTAGCTGCAAGGTGGCTGTGTGTCTGCGTGGCATAACGTTACTCTGTCAGGGCGCCAGTGTATTGCAGGCCTGAGGGCCCCACGTGTGTGCGTGACGATAAGTATGACATGAGCGGTAATGTTACTTTGGAACGTAGCAGTGTGTGTACAGTTTATTTGTTGGTGAATAAATGCTACAACTCCTTAAGACACATGTGAAGGGGGTTAGCCCCG
Source organism: Bovichtus variegatus (assembly GCA_943593645.1). Lineage (NCBI taxonomy): Eukaryota > Metazoa > Chordata > Actinopteri > Perciformes > Bovichtidae > Bovichtus > Bovichtus variegatus. The sequence continues at coordinate 7,243,393 of CALSCE010010723.1, read as the reverse complement.
AAGTTAGCAACAATTCTCACTCACTTACGCTCACTTAAGGTGGGCTGACCTTTAAGATGGACCAGATATTTTCCTTTTAATCACAAGCTGCTCCTCTGCGATTTGAGGTGTTTTTTTAAAAGTTTTTTTTTTTTACTGTTTAACTGATCCGTCACAGCTCTTATTATCGGTTACCGGTTAAACGGTTAAATATTAACATCACTAAAAGGAACATTTGTGTCTTACTAAAAAAATGAAATCATGGCAAAGATGCAAATTAAAGCAGATTTTTGAAGCACACTTGCACCAGCGATTGTAAAGTTATGAATTATCTGACATTTATGTATTATGTATGTGATCATAGCTATAAGCTTTTTTTATTGAATCACATTGCTAACGCACACTAACATGCTGCTCTTTAATGCTCATTGAGCAAATGAACACCTGCTGTAGTAGGAAATGCTGCACAGAGGTGATGAGCAGATGAATAAAACGGTTGTTCATCATCAGGAAATATCCACGTGGCTCCACCTTAAACCACTACGTCTCAGTTTTACTTTCTCAAGTATTAAATACATTATTAAACATTTCCGAGATGCATCCTGGCTCTTTCTTCATCAGTCTCTGTGGAGGTCACAAGCTTCTTGTGCGGGGAGTTTAATCAGGACACAAACATAGACCGGCGAGAAAACCAGAACGAGGTTTTTCAGCTGATGTCAGCATGATCAACAAACGCTACGGCGAGTGAGCGAAAGGAGAAGAGGAGATGGTGAAGGAATGCATAAAAAAAACTACTAAGAGCCTGTCAACCATAAATCTTGTGACTCCTTAGCAATCGAGTGGCTGCAGAATGGTTGCAGGGGGCTTTACCTCTTCCTCCCCATCTGTTAAATGCCTGTCTGGCATGGTGGGATAGGTGTGGGTGGCAATGTGGTGTGTATGTGTGCGCGCAGGTATGCATGTGTAATGTTTCTATCTGTCTTAGGTGGGGTTTGCGAGGGCCAGCTGGTTAGGGGATGAAGATTGGCCCCCCAACACACTGTGCAGGGACCCATCCGGTCACCTCATGCTATTGATCAAGAATAACAGAAGCCGGGAGCTCACTAACTGGACAAATTCACTGCGCAAGGTCTTTACAGCACAGCAAGCAGCAGCACACAGCAGCAACTTGCTTATAAGCTCATGCATACTCTTTACCCACTTCCCCCACTCTCTCTGTAACTGACTCCAGCGCACACACACACACACACACACACACACACACACACACACAGACAGAATTTAAGAATACGGACATTTTTCACTGTCAGGAACCTGCTTGAGGAAAAACACCAATGGTCTGCTGATTTCAGCAGGATAGGGATTTAAGCATCATACCTGCATGGCATTGTTAGTGCGAGAGCCTCTTTACTCTGCTCGATAAAGTCATCCATAAAAATGTAATTATTTTTTTTCTGAGTTCTGGCAGCTGATGTTAGGCTCTAGTGGTGAAGACATCAGAAGGGCAGTGGAGCTCAAATCCCCACAGAGCTTTAACTGACTGGGGATAAACCACATTGACCCTGTTACATTTGTAGATAAGACTTGGGTCAGATACAAGCGGCAACCACCACGGCTGAGTGGAGAAGTCAATGTGAACACGCGCTAAGATACACCTCTGTGGCCGCTTAGTGCCAACCAAAGAGAAAAAGGGGTTGGGATCAAAATTACTTTGGTTTTTATTTTTGGTTAGATTGTTGATTTGTCTGGTTTAATGAAAGAGATAATCAAATTGCATTGTTTGTTTTATATTAGATGTTTGCCATATATTGATATATGAAACAAATGAACATATGAATAAAAATATAACATTGGAATTATATAATAAACTATATTAATAGAATCTATATGACAAATTATTTATTTCAAACATATTGCCTCTGATTTGCCCCACTAAAAGTTGCACAGAGGAGTGCACGTGCGTCCCTGTGAGCATGCGCAAGATACACAAAACGGGGACCCACTGATAGAAAAACACCACTTTTTAAAAAGATCCCTTCAGACATCTATGAGCAAAAGCTGCTTTATATGTCCAGGATCCATAATCAAAGATCGATTAATTAGAACATTTTAAAATACTGAATAATAATTTGTGTCCGATATGTTTTTCCACACAAAAGTTCAGTTGCAGTTAAAAATACTTAAAATCAAACGTTTCTTCTCCCCCGCTAAAAAATCTCAAATATATCAATATGGAAATATTCTTATTTCAAATGTTAAGCCACACAAGATGTCTCCTACTTTCCCGAAAGGTCCATGTTCAGTTATGTTCACTGGAGGTTTTAAGTTTCATTTCATTAAGTTGCATATTGAACAAAAATGGAATTCAAACTTGTTGTGATGTCACAAAAACACACAACGCACAGAGAAACCTTTCTGCAGAGGAATTTAAATACTAGTCAAACTCTGCACAGTTAAAGTTAAACATCCAATTAAATTAGCAAGATACATTTTTGTGTAGAGGAGGAATTTAATGGCTAATGTAGTAGATTTTTTAAAAAGCAAACTCAATGATTGATTAGTTTGCCATCCTCTACCTCTGCAGCGTTGAACCGTTATGCATGATACTGACCTTCCTATGAATACATGTGGGAAAGAGGGGCCAGAGAAATTATCCCAGTGCCTCCTCTGGATGTCATAATGCGTCTTAATCAACCTGTTTGTCTCTAGGTAGAAGTACTTGCACAGTTGTCGTTCCTCTGTGAGTTATGCGCCTCTGGAAATTGGAATACTTCATTTGAACCTCTTCATTGTGAGGGGGAAAAAAAGAAAACCCTGCACAATTTCTTACATGTGCCCTTTCCTGGGCCCATTGTCTGAAGAGAGTTCTGTTCCTTAACCTTTATCCGTTGATGTATGAGCTTAGAGGGGTGGCTGCAGGCCTGTGCATCCATAATGTCAGAGCGGAGTCAAGTATGGCACAGGAGGAGAGAGAAAGCCATAAACAGGACTGTTATCTTTTTAATTGGCTTTAAATAATTAAAAACAATTTCCAAATGTGGAGTATTGAACTTTTCTCCTTCTAATTCCTCTGATTCAAGCTTGCTAATGTGAGAATATACTGCTTTTTATCCTTTCACATTAAATATCTTTGGATTTAAGACAGTTGGTCAGACAAAATAGGCAATTTGGAAACGTGACCTTGGGCTCTGGGAAATTGGGATGGGCATTTGTCACTATGCTCTGATGTTTGTGATTAATTCAAAACACAATCGACAGATTAAAGGCACAATGAGTAGGATTTGTCGGGTGCGGTTTGAAAACACAACATTCAAAGTTGACCCCACTTCCCCAGCTCAATGACAGTTACGGTACTTGCCAGCGGTTGAAAGTCAACTCCAGATTCCCTCTCGTTTTGGAACAAGCTTTGTCCTCTCGGTTTCTCTCCTCACTATATACTGTATATATTATATTATATTGTATATATTTGTTCAGTGCTGTGTATTTTTGTAGCTTTCTCTTGCATGCGTGCTTAGAAAGGTCCCAAACGAACACACACTTCTAGTGGGTCATAGGTGATGATTGAGAGGGATTATTTTTGTATGTACATTGTTTTTTAGGAAAATATTACACATTTCATTTATCATAAATATATGTGTTATTTCAGTTCCACAAGGAAATCAGATTCCAGATATCTTTCTCATTACCATATCAGCACATAACAAGTCCCGTAGGATGACACTGGTGATAGGAACCCTTATGACATTGTTTAATGTGTACTGAATATACTCTGAATATAAGTTGCCAGTTTTGCAGTACAATACAACAGTCCTGCAATAAATACTTCAAATAAATACCTTCATGAAATTTATCATGTTCAGTTTTTGTTGTAACCCCATTTACAGTATATCACTGAGGAGAGGCTAAATAACCGAAACGTCTATCTGTAAAAACGCAATGCAGCTCAACAGCACCACAGACTACATCCCCCAAAATAATCATACATTTGAATTGATACCTCTATAAAATGTATTATTATTGCACGATTGTTGTTAGACTGCATTAGTTTTAGCTAGATGTACCTAATGAACTGGAAACTGGCTGTTGTTTTCATGATATGGAGGATGGCACAGTTTTGTACCATTATACGTTACGAGTCCATCTGCAATAAGCTCCTCACTCTAACTAAATAATGTCTGTATTTACCACATTTTCTGACTTGCACATCGTTCCATATCTATTCTTGTTTTGTCATCATCATAAAGATGCATGCGTGTATACCGTTTCCAAAATTTGTGTTTTTTTCTTTCTGAGATACATAACTACTCACCTACCAGGCAAGTACACAGCCACAGCTATAATAGAGGCTTATCATTTGGAGGCAATTTCACACCATTCCGCCCCTAATTGAACAGTCTGTTTGTTACACTTCCATTTTCCCCTCTCCGCCCTCTCGGCGAGCCTGTGGGACAGGCCTGAGAAATGACACTCTCTGCGTCTCATTGAGCATCCTCAAGCTCAAACAAAGCTCACAGAGCCGCACACAGGAGCCACGCATGGCCGCCTTGACTCATTGCTTCTACTTTGTCTGCTCGTGAAGGAACGCGGCAGACAAAAGAAGGGACGGGAAGAGGGAGGGGGCTGAGATTGGCTTTGAGAGAATCTTTTTATGCTGGCTGTCAAGGCCGTTTTGCAACATGGTGAAATTTGTGGTGACAAGAAAAGAAATAGACCAAATATTATACAGTAATTCATGACCTGTACATCCTTCTGTGTGTCTCGCTGAATGTCAATACCTCTAATCATAAGACAAAAAAGCTCCTATGTGTATCAATGCAGAGACTGAGGGAGATGATGAGCCTGCAGTCAGTGATCCCCTATGTGTTAATCCTAATTAATATCCCTCTAATTGGGAGATGGCTGAATGTTCATCAGCTTGAGAGGAGAGAGGCAGGAAGTCACAAAAAATACTTAATTGGGCGACTGATTGGCCAGTGCTAATTGAAGGCGAGCACACAGAGAGCGGAGAAGTGGAAAAAAAGCAGTGCACAGGGAGGCACGAAGGGAAACAGGGAGCTGTTGATGATGGGAAGAGTGTGACACTTCTGTATAGTGTGAGATGTTGTTCCAATTAAAGCCACTGAGGATCTGTCTTTCTGCTTGCCTCTCGCTCTCCATATGTCTCTCCGCTTGTTAATTACTGGTGGGAGTTTTGAACAGTCTGCTACTGAAAACAAAGTGTCTGCTATTTTTATTTTTTAAATAATTCAACAGATTTATTAGATATATGCTTATGTTGGATGCGGAAAACGGAGGGAGGGAGATTATTCACATCCTGAAACAGGGGGTCCACAAGTGAAAGGTGATGATGATGAGAGAGAGGATGTTGCTGATGAGAGGTGGCACTGCGTTTTTGTTCGCGACTCCAACAAGTTGTCCGTCTACAGATTACTTTTCCTCACCACAGAAAGTCTTGTTTATTCCGGTCAAAATTCAGTGAGTCTTTTGTCTCTGAGGAAAAGACGGCCTAGCCTGTAATTACATTCTTAAACACCTTGACAAAAAACACAACAATTAAATCAGTGAAATGTATTGAAGTTTCATTCTATGAACCAGAATCAAAGTTTTCAGTAGCAGACAATGGACACAGTAACACAACACTGACATAACAATCAACAGTTACATTTCCAGCCAGAAAACCAAAATAATGAGCTGAAAGTCACTATAAAGCTCAGAAACAGGATTACACATTTTCCATTTCAAAATTCCATACTTTACCAGAATCTAATTTTCTGATTTCTCGGTAGATTTTTCAAGTGCTAATCCACTGTTAATATTAAAAAATAAAGATTATAGCTGCTTTACGGAATGATACAAATTCTCCTTCTTATAAACCCGTGAAAAACCATTTGGAGCTCAACTTGATTTCCATGAAGCTCAAAACAACACTGCTCTTTTTAGCTAAAAGTTAACAGCGATGCTCTGTGACAAAACTAAACGTGTAAAGTTTTAAATTACACCCTGGGTGGGTAGCACAGAAGCACACACAATGTTGTGCATTTATAATTCTGACTCTGCAGATGATAAATACAGTTGGTACTAATGAACACTCATGTCTCCAGAAGGTAAAAAAAAAATATATATGTTGATGGCTACCAGTGTATTATTACGCATGTTAGCAGTACAACATCATTAATCTTTACCATCGTTACACAGCGTGAAGATAGGGCCAATTATACAGAAGTCACTAAGACTAATGTCACGATATAATGATAGATTTGATGATGAAAAAAAAAAACACAGGTTGGATGGAAACATATGCAGTGAGACATGTGTGCTGCCTCTCCCCTTGTCTCCGTGGCACTGGTGATATAATATCTTATTTCTTTGGGGTTTTTCTTTTTTTCGGCTTCATAGTTCAACAAATAGTATTTTTATTTTTAATTCTAATCAATCATATTTTATATAATTATAAATATCCTAATCAGAATCTGTGTTTTATTTGACGCATGTATGCACTGTATGAAACACTTCACACGTCTCTTGATGTTTGAGTGTCTATGTTCTGAATTGCACTTCAAATTAGCCCTTTTCTTGATTTGCCTTTGATATTTTCTTTGAATACAGTGTCAATTGCATAGTTTTATGGGTATTCTGTGTTGAGATGGTGCAAATTTAAATCCAATTTTTTTGGCTTTTTGGAGGATAGACTGGAAATGAGGAGAGCGAGGGGACGACGTGCAGCAAAATGCCGCGACTCGGACCCCAGCCCGACCACCTGCTCTACATGGTGAGCTTATGGGCCGCTATGTGGGAATGTTTTAAAATCCTGTCTAATATCTTTCTAATACATTTCTCATGTGTTGTTCTTTCACACAATTAAAACTATCAAAGTGTAAAAAAAATGGGAAATTGGCTTCATCAAATTTTTGCAAGGGACATCGTTATATTCTCCATCCTTGACTGAAAAACAATTGAGAACCTCTGCCTTAAGAAACGCGCTAAAACTGTTCCATTTTCAGTGGTAAGCATCATGACAGACTATCTTCAATGCCATGACACCTAAACAGGACCTTTCCAACAACTTATCATTCCCTAAAATAGTCCCGTCGACCTCTTTACCCCCAAGTTGTCCCATTCCTCCCTTCCAATCCTTCTATCCAACCACACCTCTTTCCCTTCCCTCCACCTCTTAGTCTGACCATTTCCTTCAAACCCCCCACCCCCTTCTTCTTCTTCTTCTCCCCATTCCATTGCATCCCCCTCCACTTGTTTCAGATGCTGTCTGGTATATGATGAAGTGCACATATTGAGAGACTCTGGTTCCCATCTTCATTTCCCTTTATCTCCCCCGTTTGGAGTGTCAGTGTTATTAATGCAGGCTCAGGGTCCACAAAAGGGAGAGAGACACCGACACAGAGCAAATGAGAGAGAGAGAGAGAGAAGAAGAAGAAGAAGGACTAGAGAGAGACAGAGAGGTGGCACATGGACTTCCAGCAGCAGTAAATACACAAGTAGGAGTAGGAGAGAAGGAAGAGGTGTGTCACGGTGTGATTTATTACACAAGTTTCATTAGGCAGCAAACAAAAGGTCAGGGAACCTTAAGGTGGGTCTTGGCAAATGATGGAAAATGCAAACAGTCGTAAGTATTCTTAGATACAATTAACCTTTTCCTCCTCTCAGTGCTCCTCTCTCTCTCTCTTTTCCTTTATCTCACTGCAGACTGGGGGCAGCAGGTTTCACTAACTGGAGCTGTCAGCAGCTGCTGTTCCCCGACACTTATTAGGTTTTAATCTTACAGTTTTAGATTTCTCTCCTCTCCTTTCTTTTTATTCTTTCTCTGAACGACTGGCCTTGGCACTGCGAAGTAACCTCTGCTCTGGCGTGGAATATTGTTCTCATGCTAATTTGTAGAGAAATCAGAAGCTGCCTATTCTTTAGACACAACAAGAACAATTTCAAAACTAAAGTGTAACTTTTACATTGGCAATAAAAAAGTGTGGGCTCAGTGAGGTGGTAATGTCATGCTTAGAAAGTGTTTGACATGTACTCTTTAACTGAAGAACTTCAACGGACGTGCTTCTGCTCAAACGACAGTATTTCTCCTTTCCACGGTTGAACATTTGATTTATTTGATGTTTAATTATATGAACGTCTACTTAACGAGTGAAGAGTTATTTGCCTTCGCTCCAACTTAACTTTCAAACTATTCTACCAGAGCACACGGGCAATCTACCAAGGCCATGAAGTTTGGGATCCAAGATGGAGTCCTCCTTGCTATCCCATCCTCCCCGGAGGCCGAGTAACAAGTTAAAGGCCTCATAATACATCAACTGAAGAAGTTACAGGATGAAACAACCGCAGGGCAGTAAACAGGCTGGAGGACATGTACTGGTGCCATTCAGAGGTAATAATTCAGCCAGTCTTTGGGTTCCATATGAAATTGGTGTTGGACACTTTATTTATTTAAGTATAGCCAACCAAGTTTTTATGATGAACACGTAGGACAAACAATCAAGAATCCAAGGTTATCACATTTCATTTCAGGGCCGTTTAGTGCACTTGGCATTTTATGTTGACAACACAGTTGGTGAGGACAGGATGGTTTATGGACAGTGATGATCGAGAGATACAGTTGAGTGGTTTTGGCAAAGCAGTGCAAATGGTGGCGACGGCACCAGACTATTTGTCAAAGAGGCAGCACAGAGAATTTAACGTCGACTAAATGTTGGATTTTGTAGTTAAATCATAAATGACAGGGACTGTATGAGTGATGCTATTGTTGTTCCCCTGGATGAGAAAATAAACAGCTAAAACACAGACAAATGGGGCCTCTCTGCATATTTATATATTTTTGTTCACCCGTTTGGTACATAAAAATGTTTTAGGCTAAGGTAACACAGAGGTTAGACTGAAGACTTATTTATTCAAGTGTTTAGCTAACAAAAACTTTGTTTATGGAGAAAACTTTACTCTTGATGAAATATCTGGGAATTGAAATATGGTTAACAAGAGCCCTACCCAGTATCAATAAGATTTACATACATATTGGATTGGTCAGCACATTTTTACATCAGATGCAAACGTTCAGTGACTGACAGAATATAGAGCGAAGTAGCTTAATGTGGTGGATTCTGGCACACAGAACCTCAGAGGTGCAAATAACGTTTGCATTTTTATTAACCATAGCCATAATCTTTCCCTAACTTAATCCACGTGTTTTAGTTGACTAAACATAAACATAGTTTATGTGACATAAGAACGATCTTAACCTTAACATACCGTAGTTGCCATGCACATATATTGCAGAAAGTCAGGAGTTAAAGTTAAAAAAGCCTTGGCATTGCACTTAAAATGATATTGTCATTGAAAATATGCCAGTGTTTTGCAGAATTGTCCAACACAGAAGCACTTGTGTGGTCATAGGGCTGCAGTTAAAGCTCTTTCTACATGTCCTTGTATTATTCAGAGCACATACTGTATTTATCCAAAAAATAGACCGGACCTGCAGAAACATTTTACACTACATGCACTTAAAACTAGCTAATAACTATAATTGACCGCTGTATAATTGACAGTTTCCTGCATGTGAAAAAAAGTTACCTTTAATACAACATTTTTACCCAAACACTTTCATTGTTCAAAGTCACTTCCAGCTGTGCCATGAATTTCCATAAAGCAGCTTTTGTAGCAGTGATTTGTTGGTTGCTATGGTGACTCTTGTGTTAATCAGGGAGCTAATCAGAATGTATGTACTGCAGGGAATTAAGATACAAGTCACCAGAGAGGTTTGATATGATTAAGAGCAGAGAAAATAGAGATATGTGTGATGGAAATGTGTCCAGCAGATTGTGTATTCCCCAGAAAAGATTTGTCTGGAAACATTATTCCTACTTCTGCCACATACATTATTGGGAGGCATTAAATAATCAATAGCCACTAAAAACTGCAATACCTTGATGAAAAACATGAATTTGAAGCTCAAACTAATGATGACATCATACTCAAGACATCTGAAGCTGTGAAGAAAAAAAAATCTGATGGCTTTATACAATTTAAAAAAACAAGTGCAAAATGTATAATCAGTGAAATTGCCATTATTCACGAAAATAGTACTGGTAGTGTACTGATCTAGGACCCACCACCCCTAAGATGCAGTCTGTTGAACTCCATACTGCAGAAAGCCTGCAGGTTTACTGGGTTATTGATGGTCTTAAATGTCCTGCTGTGAGGCTCTTTTCTGCAAGCAGATGCTGAGGTAACCGCTAACTGGCCGCTTAGATGAACATTTGTGCTCGGCAGCCTCTAAAGCGCCACGCTGATATCATAACACCACCTGTTCTCTCCAGATCCTAAAGAAGCAAAGTCCTCCCTGCCATACCCTCTCTCACCTCTCTGACTCACTCGCACTGCTTCACCTCCCCCTCTTAATTCTCAATTTCAAGTCTTAATTTGTACTCTTTTATTCTCACATGTTCTGAATTAGAAAGCCCTAATTTATAGTTTTTTGCACACTATTAACACTTGTAGTTTTGTGTTTTGCTACATAAGAATAGGCCATATTTAATAAGTGTTATTAAGGGAGAATGACTATTCTTGTGGTACTACCACCTTACAAGGTCCAAACTGAGCAAAGCCTATTAAGGTCGTAATTCATGTACAACAACTTTCTTACTTACTATCAATAAGCAGTGAATAGGATGTTATTGAGGAAAAACGTTTAATTAATGGCCTAGTAGTTGTAAAACATGGTAATGCAGCATAAGGCATTAAATCCTGCTTTATAATGACTGATAAAAAGCCAATATGCTACTGATATGCATGCTAATAAGCAACTAGTTAATAGTTAATACGTGCACCTTACTTAAGTAACATTTTGAATGCAGGACTTTTACTTTTTAAATATAATATTAGTACTTTTACTTAAGTAAAGGATCTGAATACTTCCTCCTCCACTGCCAGTCGCTGAGAGTAAATAAACGCACCATGGTTCCACAGTGTTGCTGTGTGGGGGAGCAGCTGCCAGATGAGAATTGATAGTGTACACTGTACCACACACACACACACACACACACACACACACACACACACACACTTTAAAGGCTGTATTACAGTAGAATGATGTAATTATGTAATTTTCTGAAGTTGTATTTGTCTTTATTATGTCCACATTACTGATGATTTACGCGATGAGATTTTTAGTAAATAATAATTTTTGAAAACACCAATAGTCAACCCAACAATATCGACGCAAAATCGATAAAGGTATTTGGTAAAACTGCCGTGGTTTTCTCCTCAGCGCCCAGCCCTACGTTAGTATTTAGCTGTTAATCACAAATTATGTTTGACCTCCCTGAAATGTGTTTGGGATAACAGAGCCGTTAATTTTCCAGAACAGATTCTGATGTCATCATTTGTGATCAGTTTAGACGCCAGTTGTCTAAACATTAGCCTCGGACATTTTGCTGAGTGAAATAACTCATTTATCTTTAACATTACTGTTCTCCAGCCTCAGCCTTATTTCCCCTTTTGCTAACGTCCTTATTCTGATATGCCATTTCACTTTGAAAGCGGGCTATTGTTTCGTGTTGGTTGTCAGATTCACACTGCTTGCATCTAGTCATTACACACCATGGAGAGAAAAAAAATACATTGCGGTTACTTAAAGAAAAATCTCCACAGAAGACAAAATGTGCATTTTTGGCACATTAAGTCCAATCAGAAATCAAAAATTGAGTGATAATAATGTGCAGTAGACATACAGTATAATATTGTGTAGCTGTGCCATTGCTCCTGTTATTTAATCCATAAGCCGAACATGGATTTTTTTTCCTGTTGTTTACTCCAGTGTAAAAGGAATATTGAGGTCACTGTGTAAAATCGGCTACAATGGGAATCCACACAAAACACATCAATAGAATCTGTATCTTTTATAAGGTGGGGTTTCAAATATAGAAGTATCATTATATGTGCTCCTTGCAGACCTGATACACTTTACAAACAACAAACAGACAGGAGCAGGCTGAGCGAAAATCAACGGCTTTCACAACTAGGATTGATTTATAGTGAAAAATTTAACACATATGAAATAGTGATTATATAGGGGGGAGGTGCAGTATTGTAGGTAAGCGCATTTTCACACTCTAGATCCAGAGAAAGCTCCCGCTCCAATGCAAAACAGCAAAAATTATCAAAATGTTTTTTGTTTAAATGTGACTGGTGGAACATCTCCCTCTCACAATAACAGTAGCGGTTTGCATATCTGTGCTTATTTATGCTTCTGTGGCTGCAGCAGCGACTTGTCAGTGATAGGGCGACAGATGGGGGTGTGTTCATCTGCTTTTTTTGTAAATACACAAATGGAGTGTGTGTGTGTGTTTTGTGTTTGAAGCAGTGAAGTGCTAGGTGACCTTTCGGGTGGTGTAGAGGTGGCATCACTATGACAGTGTGACAGAGCGGGCCTCAGCCTTCCTGTAATGGATGAGCACTCTCAAGGTGAACACCTCTCCTTCCTCTCTTTTCTCTTCCCCCTTCATCCCACGTGTCCTCTTTTCCACTGAGACTTGCCATGTGTGGCCCGTCTCCTTTGGTTTGTTTTTGACCCATTGTGTGTGAGTGATGATTTCCTGTGTCTTAGTTTTTGTTTTTACTGTTTTTTTGTAGAGCCGCTGTGTGTACCATAAATACACAAGAGCCTTTTTTATCCCACAGATGTATCACAATACTATGAGGTAACTTTTGAAATGAACTGATGAATGTGTTCATTAGGAAATGAAAAAAAAAAAAAACTCTCACTCAGACGTATCATGCGATTGCTTCATTATCAGTTACACTAAACTACTATCTATTCTATTATATGTCATAGAGCTTATTCTGTCAATTGAATTTCTGTAGTGTTCCAACAGTCTAGCTGACACTGCCCTTTCAAAGAGGGGATATATGATAATGATGTTGAAAAGGCACACACTAATCCCTCAGAGAGTGGAGGGGGGGGGGGGGGGGTACAATCTGTTCGTGTTATTGATCTAAACTGAGAGGACACGCATGGCAGGTCACGGCAACATACTTGCATGATATTGATGGGTGGGCAAGCAGCCGGCCACCCACATCTCTGAGAAATGGACCCTGCTGTTTGTCCTTTAGACCGAGCAGACTGTATTCCTTCAATCCTGGACACACGGACAGCAGTTTCGATTAAACGTATGACTCTGACTTAAATAATTTGACAGACATCTGAACTTCATTACCTCAAATGGATACAATGTCATCTGAGTTGTAATGTAATTAAATAGAAAGATTTTTTTTATTATTTCTTTTATTGCCTAAATGTTATAGTTATTCAACTTGTAGATAGATGTTCACACTTGTTTACGAGTCAAAATGACCTCTTAGTCAAACGGTCTGTCAAACTACAAGACCAGATCCAAAGTATCGCAGGTTAAATTATAGTTGAGAGCAAATCAAGTCCATCTCCATCTCACATACAAGTTTTTTTTTTTTAAATACATTTGTTTTCCATGACAATTTAAGTTTTTTTTTAATACATTTGTGTTCCATGAAAATTAAGTTTTTTTTTAAATACATTTGTTTTTCATGAAAATTTATGTTTTTTCACTTCCAAGCTTTTTTCAAGAAAATTAAGTTTTTTTTCACATTCAAGTTTTTTTCATGAAAATTAAGGTTTTTGACATCCAAGCTTTTTTGAAGAAAATTAAGGTTTTTATCATATCCAAGCTTTTTTCATGAAAATTAAGTTTTTTTCGACATTCAAGCTTTTTTCATGAAAATTAAGGTTTTTTTTCATGAAAATTAAGTTTTTTGTAAAAATACATTTGTTTTTCATGAAAATTAAGTTTTTTTTTTGACATTCAAGCTTTTTTCATGAAAATTAAGTTTTTTTTGACATTCAAGCTTTTTTCAAGAAAATTAAGGTTTTCACATTCAAGCTTTTTTCATTCAAAAATTTAGTATTTTTTAATATCCAAGCTTTTTTCATGAAAATTAAGTTTTTTTTCACATCCAAGCTTTTTTCATGAAAATTAAGTTTTTTGACATCCAAGCTTTTTTCATGAAAATTATTATTTTTTTAAAAATACATTTGTTTTCCATGAAAATTAAGTTTTGTTTTTTTTAAATACATTTGTTTTTCATGAAAATTAAGTTTTTTTTGACATTCAGGCTTTTTCATAAAAATTAAGTTTTTTTTGATATTCAAGCTTTTTTCAAGAACATTAAGGTTTTCACATTTAAGCTTTTTTCATTGAAAAATTTAGTTTTTTTCATATCCACGCTTTTTTCATGAAAATTAAGTTTTTTTTTGACATTCAAGCTTTTTTCATGAAAATTAAAAAATGTTTTCACATCCAAGCTTTTTTCATGAAAATTAAGGTTTTTGACATCTAAGCTTTTTTTGAAGAAAATTAAGGTTTTTATCATATCCATGCTTTTTTCATGACAATTAAGTTTTTTTAAAAATACATTTGTTTTCCATGAAAATTAAGTTTTTTTTTTTTTTTTAAATATATTTGTTTTCCATTAAAATTAAGTTTTTTTTTGACATTCAAGCTTTTTTCATGAAAATTTAGTTTTTTTCACATCCAATCTTTTTTCAGGAAAATTTTGTTTATTTTTTTTTTACAGCCAAGCTTTTTACATCAGGGGTTCTCAAAAGCACCCAGAATCACTTTCGCCCCCCCGACGTTCTCTGAACGCCCCCGTTGAGAACCCCTGCACTAGTTGATGGCCTGAAGTTACTTAGTTATTGACGGAAATAACACTGAAGTTTATAATAACATTGATGTAAAAACTGTCATCACATTACTGTACGGCAGATACCCGATCTACTTAATCAGGCCACTATTGGCGCCAATAGATCGTTCTATTCTAAGCCTAAACATGGGCATTTGAATATGCAATTTTTTGGCGTAGAAACTGTACATATGCTCCAAGAGTTGCATTAAAAAAAATGTACATACACTTTACACTTGTAAACTAATTTCATCTTTGTATGCTAGGATTATATTCACACGTACACACACACACACACGCTATTATCTCTGCGTCCTCAACAGTAGTTGCACTCCTGGGTGTAAACAGAGAAGGCTATATAAATAGAGGTGGATGAGATAGAGACAAAATACATTACAAAACTTTTGACTGATATAAATAAAATAATGATGTCTGAGATCAAAACAACAAAATGTCAGAGCCCATTATTCCAGTAAATATGTCTTAATACTGGACTCACAGATAAGACTGAACAACTATTGTCCTCATGTTAAAGACTCCTTTATTATTACATACTCGTGACACATATCTGATCTCTTTTACAGCAAAGTAACATGAGATATACTGTCAATTGTGTTGCTGAGGTTAGAAAAAAAATGTTTTTTTTTTGTTGTTGTCTCAGTTCAACCATCAAAGGCCAGTCGGATAAAGGATAGAGCTAACCTGATTCCTGACAAAACACTGTGAGCTCCCTCGGCTCAGCTGTGTGGTTCAGCACAAAGTGACCATCGTACTGTATAAGCTTTATGTCAGTTTAGCTCCACAGCTACAACACATCACTCAAAGCTGATTTAATATGCCGTGGCTTTGCCTTAATTGTTCAATATGTTACTGTAAACAAGTCTGACGAGATTAACATTTACACACGCTGAGAAGAGATATTAGTCATATGTATATGCTCTGTAGTTGTTGAGTTAATTGTCAAATCATTAAACGTTAATGACATGATTAGAGTAACGCTCTAGCTGGTTCAGCACAGCACACAAGGCCTTGCCCTGAACTGGGAAACAGCAGAGCGATTCAAAGAAGATTGCATTTGTGACAAACACCATTCCCGACTCATCCATCATGCTTGCCAAACTTAGACATTCATTATAAAGTTTGCCGATGGATGCAGCCCGTTCTGCTCGGCCATTCATTTTTTAGACCCTCTCTCTCTCTCTCTCTCTCTCTCTCTCTCCCTTCATCTCCGTCTTTTTACCTTTCACTCTCTCTTTTGCGTTCTCTGTGTGTGAACAGCGCGGTGTGAATGAGTTTCTCTTGTTCCTTCTCTCTACTGTGGACTGAAAGATGCTGAGCAGCAGTGTAACAAAGGAGGCAGTGCATTAATTAAATACAGCAATTTGCTTTCCTCTCCTTTTTGTTGTGGGGACAGCGCTGCTAAGATTGATGAGGCACTGTCTGATACACAAGAAGCCCACTACATCTATATCTGAGGCTGATTGTGATGGAACACCCATTGAATGGCCAGTATGTATTAAGATGTCAACTTTTACATTATAAACTGTGTTGGTCGTTTCATTCATATTTTATATAATTTATAAAGAAAAAAAAGATTTCCCCTTCTCTTTTGCATGTAAGCATATTTTTTCCCGCTAATAGTGGCTTTGCAAGCAATGCTGTAGGAGCAAAATGAAAAAGGTAGGTGAACAAAGAAAAAAATCAGTAAAAAATAATGTTTGGTAAAATTACAGACAATGTCCATTTGTAGTGCCCGTCTCCAAAATCTGAACTTTGAACCTCATAGCTTCGTAAATGTGATACTGCCGTCTTGCGCAAACGTTCATATTACTGCATTTACAATCTGTTGGCAAACATTTAGCGTGAATAACTCTGCATGAGGTCCTTGCATCTTTGCAGACTTACAAGATGACATCGAGTATGTTTTACCTATATGCACGGAGCAAAAAAGTCACGACATTAGGAGGGAAGAGAAGTGATGCAAAAAACTGCCATGGAAGAGCCAAAGGAGCCCTTGAGGGTCGTCTCATTATCATACAGGTCTGTATGGATTTCACATTGCAGGCCATAATGACCATTTAATGAAGGTTTTCATCAGCCAAATTCACATCAATTACAGATTATTATTAAATGTTTCTGTTTTGATAAATGAATCCTACTGGGATTTGCCTAAAGGCGCGTAGGCAATGTCCCAAGTGAACCATTTTGGTGTGTAGCATAACTAAACTTGGATTCTCGAGGCAAATACTGATATTACAATTTGAGAGTAAAGAGAATAAGTTCAGAATAATTTAAATACAGGCCGAAAGCTTAACTGTCCTCCCTGCTTCATAGTTTCTTACCCAACATTAGCTGAGGTCAAAAGTGATGTCACAGTATACCGACAAAATCGAGTACACTTCTACCTCACCACCTAGGACTATAAACTCACTTTTATTTATCTTCCTATTTCCTTCTTCTCTCCGCTACATTTGTAGATGTGATGTGCGAGATGTGTTGATTGAGGAAGTGTATGTGATCGAATTAGAGCTTTTCTAGAGAGCCATCGCGTGTCACTACACAACCAGTGTGTGGTTTCACATTGAAATCAGCAGGCCTTGGTGTTTGGTGCACATCGTAGGCTGTTAGCTACAATGTTTTCGGGGAATTGCTCGCCTCCCACAAACAATTATTAGGGACGAACTTCGCTACACACCACTGTCGGAGGGCTGACACTGCTAACTTTGGGCAAGTCAATGTTACTGCAGCTAGGCAAAACAAAAACATTTCAGGTAACGGCAACCTGGAAGCAGTGTATGCTCTAACAGGGTCCTGCATTGATTAAGAAGAAAAAAACTCTAGTTTACAGCTCCAAATGCAGCAAGGTGAAACATAAACCACTGGAGGTCGCAAAACTAAATGATCAGGGGGTGTTAAGATACTCTTTAAAAAGCCAGATAGGGATTATATCTCCCAATATTTGTTATTTGATATAAGCCCATAACATAAACAAACATTTCTGATTATGGTCCCTCAAATGAGCTTTTTAAAGAATTGTGACCGAGATATGTACCGAGTGACATGTTACTGTCAAAAAATTTACTTGTGAGTGCTCTGTTGTGGACAAACTTGCAAAATTGTTTCTAAACTACATAAAACATATAATTTCCTTATCTTACTTATCAGCAGACATATACGCCGGCATTATATATCTTATATATATATATATATATATATATATATATATCTTAATATATATATATATATATATATATGTCTATTGTATACACTTGTAAATACGTAATTAGTGACAGACTGTAATTAGTCAACGCAAAAGCAACAGCTAGGTTATTTTTATCTACGATTCAAATAACTTCGAGAAGTTAAATTATTATTTGTGCAGTCATATGCCATTTTCTATCACCCACCAACTCACGGAAGTAAGACTTTAATCCCAATGTAGTTATCTTAGAGCTTCACTGAACACCCACCTCTTTCTCAGCCGCACTGTGCCTTGCCTTTCCGTTTCTTCAATATAGTTCTCTTCTGTATCTCTCTCACCTCTGTCCTCCCCTTGGTGCTGCAGCCTCTCGCCTCTTCACTCTAATTGATAGAAACAGACTTAGTTAAGATGTCACCCGGACACATCTACAAACCCTCAGACATGGCGACAGCCCACCACCCACGGCCCACCCCGTGCCACACATGGACTAACCGACGGTTAAATTGGTGTTGTAGGAAGGTCAGGAGTGCCTGCGGCCCTCAGGGAACATTTGACCCTTCCTGTCACACACTTGCAAACTCGAACACACTCTCCACACTTCAGCTGGTAAAGCCCAAGCCCCACAATCCATTTACTTCCACAGCAGCTCAATTAGCACATAGAGCCAGTTGTGCAGGTACTACAGGTTTTATGTATGCACATAATTACACATATGTACATGCACACACTGCTCACCAGCCACATGTATTGTGACTGGTAATTGCTTCCCTAGTTCTGACCCAGCTGTCATGATCAATGGGTGTAACGAGGTGATTAGACAAGACAAGCATCCAAAGCCATTGATTAGAGACATCCATTCCATAGGATATAGATTTATGAGCCCCTCCGCTGCACAATGAGTCAACCCAATGGGAATTCTTGTGTAAAGGTTACAAAAGGGTAAAGAATCTTCTCCTAAAGGATTTTCATTTCTAACAGGATAGAAGTGACCTTTTCAAGAAACTTTGTCAGAATAGTGAGGGATTGCAGTAATTGCAGAGCATACATCTTTAAAATTCAGAGTATGGACTTCCTTGTTTGGCAGAAGAGTTAGGGTTCGGGGTCATGATTCAAAATCAAGAAATAATTTCCTCTTGTTTAAAGTTGGCAGAGGGCACTCTCGTGTTGATCAAATGATTCAGTGAAACTAGCCGTTAGTCGCTGTGTTTTCACTGTATTAGAATAAAAAGACAACACAAGTCAGACTACTGTGTCGATTGCTATTCTTTAAACATATTAGAAATTAATTTAAAAGGCATTGTAGAATAAAAAAGATGGCTTTTAAGAATGTACAGACCTCAAGTAATGCGTTTCAAATAATGTATAGCTGAATTAGGAGGGATCAATACTCAGTTGTTATTGCTGCATGAAGCCAATCAATAGACTGTAATAGAATTGTTCTTCGTTGTGCGTTAAGATAATAATGTAGCTGGAGGTTCATTAAAGTGTGTGTGTGTGTGTGTGTGTGTGTGTGTGTGTGTGTGTGTGTGTG
>CALSCE010010723.1:7089238-7117965 GCA_943593645.1 Bovichtus variegatus | reverse complement strand
CTTGCATGGGTTCCACTGGACCAGAGGAGGGTTCTGGGAAGGCTGCGGTCCATTGGGGACACTGAGCTGCATGACCATCACCCCAGGCCCAGGAGGCGGTACTCCTGAGAGAACATACAGAGAGACAGGCACACACGTAGATAAACAGGCGATATAGGACATTTATAGTGACAAGTCTCTATAACAAGGAGAAATGATTTGGTTAACTAAGTTAAGTCCGGATCCCTTTAACCTTTTATCTGCTGTCAAAAAAATATGTAGTCCTCATTACGTAACGCAGGGCAGGTAGGCATGGGAAGATATGAACATTTTATGTCACAATTATCCTGGTCAAAATAATTGTGATTCATAATATTATTCCGATAATCATATGCTTAAAACTCTTAAAATGGCAATAAAAGCAACATACTGGAATATCTTATATTTTGTTAAGAAACAAATATGTTGCATTACAGATAGGATACATGTTTGTTTTTTTTAGTAAACGTCCTTTTTAGTGAAAAACAAACAATCTTAAATAAGGTAATCATAAATCATAAGGTCTACTGCATAATTAAAGGATTAAAAAAAAAAATAATAATAAAATACCAACATTGTGTGAGTCTGTTCTTTCTTTAACTTATTGGGAGTGTTTTTAATCATCACAATCTGCAATAACATCCTATATCGTCCCATCACTAATTGCAGGTAAATCATTTATTTGATGAATCATAACAGGTAAAATATGAATAAAAATCAAACTAGGTGATCCCACTAACAGTTACTTTCAGGAATAATTGAGAGGATATTGCTATAAATATTTTTCCGCTGAGTCCTTATTACTGTGGCTCAAATGTTACATGCAAGACTAAAAGTTGTTGGTTTTATCAGGAGCTATAGGTAAAGTATCAACACAAGTATAGCAGATCAAGAAAAGTGGTGAGCATTGAGCCGTTGGCTTTCAATAAGTTATCAAAATCTAAGATTTTTCCAGTCAAGCTACTCACTTATTCAAACAAAAACAAAGAGTACTTTATAAATTGAGGCCCAGGATTTGATGAATTTACACACTACCAGCTACAGCTATCAAATTCCAGAAGATGAACCACATTCATTATTCCGAACAAGTAAAATTAAAGAAGATCCAAATCTTAGGTTTATTGTTGAATTTAGTGTCAGGGCAGGGGGAAAGTAAAAAATAAATAAAAAAGAGCCTGAAATATAACTTTTTATAACAAATGACTCACGTAAATGTGTCTGACAAACTGACCAATCACATAGGTTGTTCAACAAATAAACAGACAGCTGAGTAAATGGCACAAACAAGAGCAGAGGTTGAAAGGATAAAGTGACCATCATTCCGATCAACATTTACTTAAGGCCACATGGGAGCACAAAGGCCTTTCTGACGTGCAGGTCTGTGATTTCTTCAAACATTTCTTTTTTAAGGACATTGATTAACAAGTTCAACATGTGAACCTTGTGTACCTCTGTTTAACTTTACCCTGAATACCTTTCACCTGATTTAGCTCCATAGAGGACAGTTGCAAGTTGGACATCACTGAATTGCAAAAATACTCATTTTGAGAGAAAACTACTCATAAATATGATACATTGAATTAAAACAAAATTAAATCTTAAAAAGTAAGCTACAATCGTGTCCATCTAGTAGTCACAAAATGTTTAACTATTGGCCACTTTTCAACCCTTTGATGCCAAGTCTCACCTGAATATTGCTGCTGCAACTGTTGAGGGTTGCAAGGGGACGGCGACTGAGTGATTTGATACTGCTCAGAGTTGGGGGGCTGCAGGTAACTTACTGACGGGCTGAAGGATTAGACGCATACAAAGGGGAGAAAATAAATACAATTGGAAAGGTAATTCGCATTCATAGAGAAAAGATACCCACACAACCTATACATAAGATTAAGAAAGTAAATGCCATGCATGTTTACCAAGGTAACAAGTTTCATCAAGTATGTTTACATGCATACTAATATTCCATTATTATTCCAAATATACAATATTTTTGGAAAGAAGGATACAGAAAAATAAATAATAATAAATAAAAAAAATTTAAAAAACACATTATTGAGCTTATATATTCCATAGAATTGCAACAATTAGTCAATCGACAGAAAAATATCCACCAGCTATGTTGATAACTGATTAATTGTAAGTAGTAAGTAAGTAAGTAATTCTGCATTCAAAAATGGCGGGAAATGCTGTTTTCAGCTTCTCAAATATGAAGATTTCCTGCTTTTATATCATATTAAACTGAATATCTTGGGATTTTTGACTGACAAAAAACAAGACGTTTAAAAACATCACCTTGCATTTTCAGAAATTGGGATGGACATTTTTGACTATTTTCTGATATTTTATAGACCAAACAATTAATAAAGAAAAAAAAATGGCAGATTAATCGATAATGAAAATAATCGTAGTTGCATACCTAATACTAAAGAATTTAGAAGAAATTTAAAAGAAATGAGAGCCAAGTTTAACGTTTAAAAACTTTCTCATGACGAACAGAACTAAGCTAAATGAAAACAACTTCCCTGATATGAGGAAATGCTCTCACAAAACGTCACTGTGCGTAACGTTTTCAGACATACCTTGTGCTATTCTGCTGTGTGGGTGTGATAACACTGTAGTAGACAGGCATGGGGCCCTGGACAGACTGGCTGACTGGCACCATCACCTGCTGCTGGTACTGCTGCTGCACCACCTGCTGATTCTCATTTCCCACTGGTACCTGGAGAAGTGTAAAAGGTCAAGAGAAAAGACACCATTTAGGAAAAAATACTTGGTGGTTCTTCTGAGTAATGTCGAAGCTAAAAAATGTTTTAAAAAAAGTTTGGAGAAAAGAAGACAACCAACGGTCATGATGTCATTTTAACATTTAACTTGGTCAAACACGTGCTGCTGTTTCAATAGACTATCTGTCGGCTTTTATCTTGTTCACAAGCATTTAGAATAGTATCCAGGAAAGATATTAAGGCAAGTATATTTACTCAATTACTGTATTTAAGTACAATTTTTAAATACTTGTATTTAAAAATTGTACTACTGTACACTACTACTTGAGTATTTCCACTTCATTCTTCTACTCCACTACATTTATTTGATACCTTTAGTTACTTTGAAGGTACAAAATATAATCAACAAATAAATTATGATGGATAATTCATCAGTTAAAAGGGTAAAACTCTATTGATCCCTTAGTAAAATATACAAGCTATATATATATATATATATATATATATATATATATATATATATAAAGTAATTAAGTATCTCTACATTTACACATTAATGCATCAGTAATTATATGTTATTATATAAAATTCAATATTCTAAAATGAACAGTATATTTGTTTTACTGTTAATTAAGTAAGATTTTGAATGCAGGAACTTGTTTAAATTCTTTTACATGAGTATTTCCACACTACAGTATTGATAATTTTACTTACACCAAGTGAAATATCTGAGTACTTCTTCCACCACTGGCTGTGTAAATATCTAGACTGTAGCTGACCTGGCAGTTGCTGCCGAGGAGCAGCTATTTTAATGACAGTGAAATTCACATCTACTTTTTGATGATGCCCATGTTTGCTTATCGTTTGCCCTCTTAACAATATAATGATGGTAATATGGACTGCGAGTGCCTCTACAACATAAATTGTTCTTTTAAGTGTGCACCAGATGGAGCTGTTTAACCTTGTAAGAGTATCCACATGTGTGGACACTACGCGCCAAAGTTTTCAGCTCACCAGTTAAAGCCATATTTTTAATATATGATCACATCATCATTTCTGTCACATGGATTGTCTATGTTGTATTTTTTTTAACGATGTTGTTTATTCTGTACACATCTATATATCCATCTACATCTATTGCACGTCTATCTGTCCTGGGAGAGGGATCCCTCCTCAGTTGCTCTCCCTGAGGTTTCTTTCATATTTCCCCCACTAATTGTTGGGTTTCTTTTAGGGAGTTTTTCCTTGTGCGGTGCGAGGGTCTAAGGACAGAGGGGGTTGTATCCTGTACAGTCTGTAAAGCCCACTGAGACAAATGTATAATTTGTGGTATTGAGCTATATA
Organism: Bovichtus variegatus; assembly: GCA_943593645.1. Taxonomy (NCBI): domain Eukaryota; kingdom Metazoa; phylum Chordata; class Actinopteri; order Perciformes; family Bovichtidae; genus Bovichtus; species Bovichtus variegatus. The sequence goes on along the minus strand of CALSCE010010723.1, from coordinate 7,113,880 downwards.
AATAAACTTGATTTGATAGCTAATTTTTCTTACCAATAACAATAAAACTTGTAGTTTTGTATCATTAATGTTAACCTACAGCTGATTTAAAACTGTCCATACCTGATATGATGGCATCTGTGGGTACTGAACCATTATGCTTTGCATTTGTCCTCCCATGCCTGCCCTCTGGGAATTGAGCAGACCGGGGTTTTGGGGCTGCTGCACACCCATCATGCCCTGGTAGCTCGGCTGCTGGCTGGGCATCATGGTCTGGAGACCTGATGACAACAAACAAACAATTGGAGGAGACAAATTAAAGTAGTGTGAATAAGGAAGAGTAGAGTCCAAGAGAGGAGACCTTTGGCCTTTGCCTTTGAGGGGAAACATCACCGTACAACAGGACAGGAGAGTTGAGAGTAGAGTTGACTTCAACAAACACTGAACAAAACAGTTAACAGATTTACGTTGCTGCGAGTTCATTAAACTTTGAGGCAAGTTGGATGATGACGCAGAAAAACACCACATTTCTCTGAACAACCTTTATACTTTTTTACGTTTTTATACTGTATATCTTAAAAAGAGTTAGTAGGACTTTACACAAAATTAATTGTTTCTTATGTTTATTTTTGTGTGTTAAATATAAATCTTCACCATCACAAAACTCATTTCAAACCAGGCAGCGGCCATGGATTGATGTAATGCCACACTGGCTGCAATGTGCTTGATGGATTTGGCAGCCTCTGCTATGAGCCAGAGTCCGTCCTGGTTGTCAACAATGTCTGTCTGTCACTTACTGTACAAACACACAGCCAACCTTGACAGTCCCAAAAGAGAGATTGAGGGATAAAGGTGTCGGGGTTTTCCATGAAAAAAGAAGAAAGAGCTCTATTTTTGGTCCGAGCATATTTGACTTGGCAGGACAATGCAGGGAAAAGGTTTTTTAAAATCAACCTTTCACCTAGTAGACTTAAAACTGATATGATTTTGTATTTCAAGTAGACTGTACCTGGGTATTGAATTGTTCTGGATACATTTTGGATGGTCTTCCAAAAGAGTAAAAAATAAATAAAAATAAAAATAAAAAGTATTCTATTCTAGCTCTATTATATGCAGACATCTTAATATAAATATTTAACACTAAAGTGTATGTGTTAGTTAATGATTTTAGACAAATAATGCACAGGAAACACTAATATTATATGTCTTTATGTAGTTATCTATAAGTAGAGACAATACAGCATAACAAAAAGTTAAAACTGACCTGACTGCTGTGTGGGCTGAGGCATGGGTTGTGTGCGCTGGGCAGGATAAGACACCTGGTGAGTGATGGGCTGGGGCACACGGTACTGCTGGCCTGAGCTGGGATACTGACCAGGAGGGTAGTATGACACCTGTATCTGTAGAAAAACAACAAAAATATTTAGAGATGAATAAATACACAAAGATGAATCAAAGTGATTAGCAGTCTTCAACCTTGTTCACACATAACAAAGAGACAATACCAGGGAACCCACTCCTATATTTTCATGGCACAGAGCACATTATAACATTTTTCATTCATTTATTATCATGAATTGTCAAATCATTTTACTATCATAGCTCAGTTTAATCACATTAAACTTGCAATAACTCTTTTTGGCCACTTGGGGACAGCGGAAATAAGCTCCGAGAACAACACTGACATGTACTCTCCTTTTAAATTGATATGTCAAACGTGTTAGCAAACAGTTCCCCATTTACACAACCAGCAGGCACGAAGCAACATTAGAATTCTTTTGAAATCAAGTGTCTGTCCAGCTGATGATTTTAAGTCTATATTCACTCTTCTTTTAGTGCCTCTCTCCACTAACTTCTCAGGGAAATAAGCTGATTTAGCTGCTCCACTTTCTCCGTCAGATGTTTGGTGCAGGACAGGTCGTGTACAGTCAGAGCACAGTAAACAGCTACCGGCCAAACATTGAAGCTTGAACAATTTGCGGCTTATACAACTGGGCTAAATGAAGCATACAGAATTTCTAAATGAGACATTGAATGGATAAACAGAGAAGAAGTTGAATGTTAGGATGATCGATAGTTTCTGCTCCACCTTTATCTGTATACATGACACCATTCAGCCCATCTAGAGGCTGCAGTGGTGTCAATATTTGCCCTCCTGTTACACTGTCAACCACCCACACAATAAACAACACAGAGCATCTTCTTTTTCCAGCTCATGCTGTTTATACAAGTATGGCAATCCAAGAGTGACGATAATATAGGAATGTGTGTAGGGTGTTTAAAAGGCATGAAAAGACGGCGTCTATACAAGTCAGTGCTTGGAACTACAAAATAAAAGCACAGAAAATAAAATCTATATGAAAAAACAAAACAAGAGACAAAATGGATCATTAAAAACAGCAGGTTTTTACAGTGCAGAGACATGTCACAACTTTTTGTAAGATTACAAAGAGTGGCTATGGGTGGTGGTCTAGCTTTCAAATAGAACACCGGAAGTTTGTGAGTTTAATACCAGGCTGCCACCATTGCCACCATATGATCTGTAATGTAATGTAAAATAAAGATGTATTCAATAACACAAAGCCCTATAATAGGGATGCTAATAATTAACCTATTAAGCGTTATCCGAAGATAAGAATTTTGACGGATTATTGCCATCCGTTTAACAGTTAAAAATCGGTTTAACGGTCTTTAAATCAGGACAAATAAACTGTACACACACATCGCTACGTTCAAAGCTTTAACATTACTGCTCACTTCACACTCATTGATCGTTGCTGCTGGGTGGCTTGTTAGGCACTTCAACCACAGCACTCCTGCATCCAAGGCACTAATCTTGTCGGTTAATGGTTAATGATCAGTTAACAAGGGTCGGCTATTGAAAAAATAAAAATAAATCGAAATTAGCATCCCTACCCCCATACACAAGCACATGTGAAAAAACACACAAATACACTACAACTACTAGTTTGCTCTGCTGTCCTGTAAAATGTGCACCCGATTCCAGTAAATCATTTATTCTCCACCACATTTACTATGAAAAAGGCACTCTGGCCCTGTGATAGTGTACTTCATGTGTGTCTGTATGCTCCAATTTACAAGCTGCTTTAAGGAGACACTACTGACCCCAGATTCCCTTCATATGAACACAACACTATTGCCAATTAAAAAAAGAAATTTAGTCACTTCAGCTATTAAAACTCTACTAAACAGACTATCTTCCTTTACAATTTAGCCCCGGAGAAACATTACAGGGTCTAATGTCTCCCACAGGGTGTATAACGGCCAGGTCAATTTAGTTCTCTCTGCTCAAATGAATTATAATAACTACTTTATGGATTCAAGCAGAAGCCTGAGGGAGGGAAGGAAGAGTGCGAGTGACAGAGAGTGAGAGAACTCATTATTGTCACCGCCTCTGCAATCGGAAGAATGTGACAGGCGAGCTGACTGACTGAGACCGAGCTTGTGGAGGTGACACACTGCGCTTTGGGTGCGAGGACCAAACTCCCCCACTGGGTGAATCGTGCTACTTCACAGGAATCACATCCCTGATATGTCACCTAACTCTTTGAGTTTAATAAAGAACAATCTTTTTTAATTTGTTATATTAATGGCATTTATGCATCACTGGAGAGTTTTTAAAGTAACATGTCATTTTGCAGGTTTGTAATACTCTAGAAAGTTTGCTGGAAAGGACTGTCATTTGCAGTATTAAAGAAGAGACAGTGCTAGTGCAAGCTAGTTAACATCAACTCTTGCAAAAAACTCGGTAATATCTTTGATAACCACCTCAACTTCGACCAGCATATTAATTCTGTTGTCTAATCATATTGTTTTCAATAATTATTATTAGTTTTTTTTTTTTTTTTTTTTTATAATTCGAAAGTCAGGTCAGTTTTATCTGCAAATAATTTAGAAATGTACTACAATGCACTCTTCTCATGCCTCACACAACAAAATCTCAATAACCTTCAGCGGACTCAAAATGCCACAGGCAGACTCATAACCTGGTCCAACAGGAGAGAATATTTTAATGATCACTTTTAAAAAGGCACATAGGGGGTTAGTTTCAGAACATATAACTGACCTCCTACGAGCCTGAAGGCAAGCGGAGACCGTCTGGCAGGTCATTCCTGGCCATTCCCCGGTCAGACCTTAAAACTAAAGGTGACCGGGTCTTTTCTGTTTGGGCCCCTTAGCTGTGGAATGACTTGACGGAGAACAGGGAAGCTAACACATTGTCTTCTTTTAAGTCACTTTAAAAAACTCACCATTTCATACTTGCTTGTTATTGATTTTTACTGTTTTTATTATCTAATGTTGTATATACATCATAATATTTTACCGTTACTGTTTGCTTATTGTCGGTTATTAAATTGTAGGTGAAGCACTTTTCCTCTGTGTTCTAACACACTTCTTTTGAAAAGCACTTTATAAATAAAGACATTATTGTCAGTCTTTCAGTCATTACACAGCAGGTTGGCCGTGCATGCAAAAGCGTAAAATCTGTCTACAGGCACACATTTAAGCACATTTTCTGAAATTCAATACATTCGAAGAATTACGTTTTCCAAAAACAAATGGATAATGAAGGAATTCTCTTGGGTTTGAATGTTTCTTTCATGGAAATCTGTACTTTCTCTGTAATTAGTGCCAAATTTCCAGGAACCCTATCAAAGTATGAGGAAATTATTCTGAAATGACAGATATTAGTACCATTGCAGTGGAGAGAAAGATTGGAAACAAAGGTGTATGATTTGACACCTATGCTATTACGATCAACCTGCACCAGAATCAAGATGAGCTTCTATTTTCATCATTCAGTTACACTTGAAACAACAACATAGGTTATGATTAGACATTTTCTGGTAATTTTGTAGCCAGAGGCGAGAGGCGTACCTGTGTCACAGCTGGAAACATAAAATAGACACACTTTAGTTGATGTGGGTAGAGCTGGCGTGCCAATTAAACCAGTTATCTTTCCTTCACCAGGAAGCTATTACTCAGTGTGACATTGTTCAACTGTAATTGCTTTTACTTCATTTATTTTATAGCACCAGAAACCATAGTTCAACAGCTTAGCTGTGATCTCAGATGTCTTATTCTAACAACCCTCAGTAGTTACTTCCCTGTACAGAGTTACTGTAGAGGGAGATGACTGAATTGTGCTGTTGTGAAAACCTTGTTGAACCAACTTTGAAGGTCCCCGGTTATACATTGCTAAGAGATGAATCAGCAATGTTCTTGCTATTAAGTTCCTGTAATGGAAAGCCACCATAAGCCATATCACTCATACTTCATAAAAGAAAGCAGTCAACTCTCATCTCTCTGTATGTTAACAACGTGCAGCGTTGATCACACTGTGCACCCTTCTCTTTCATTAACAAATCTTTGCATTAACACTCATTAGTATGAGGTGTAAGGAACATGATCCTCCACAGTGGCAAAAATCTCAAGGAAGCAGGAACAGTCTGATATGAACGGAGATAGTGTCGTCAGCATGTTTGAAATGAATTAGAATCTAAAGGAGAAATTAACTCTTTCACACATACCTAACATTGATGGTGTAAACTACTTGAATTCTTCCAGTACAGATAGCAGTTCCGGCCATAAAATCAACAACACTCAAGTCCTCAGTCGCAATAAATAATCGGCCTAATGTCATCGGCTCGTCCTGTGTAGTATAATATACACAGTATAATAGTGTTGGATGTGGGGACAAGAGTGGTATCGCGCTTTCTGCATGTTTATCATTCTGCACTAAGGTGAACAACATCCAATAGAAGTAGCCTAAATGAACACTTCCAAATAAATTTTGTTTGTCCAGTATGCTGGTCCCAGAACAACAAGACATCACAGTCAAATTAGTTTTTTTTGCGCGTGTTGCCCTTCGTGAACCCCTGTGAGTTCTGCAAGCGTGACTTGGGTTACAAAAGAAGGGTACAGTAATGCAGCATTTCTTGTTGACCTAGGGGACAATTTCTATTAGTGAGGTGATAATACAAAAACACATTTCTCATATGAGCGACTGTCTGCCACAAGTCTTTGTATGTAAACAAATAATAAAAAAATCGATAGTTTAAAAAAACTAAATTATATAGTATCATTAAACATTACACTTATTTCTAGTACTTTAAGGACATTCAAACACAACTTAAAAGCTATGTCTGATGCCTTTATATCCCAAACCTGTGGAGAACGCCGTACCTGTTGAGGTGGAGGGGGCTGCATGTAGCCTTGTGGGGGTGGTGGGGCTTGCATGACAGGCTGGGATGGAGGAGGTGGTGGAGGTGGAGGATGAGGGTGTCCAGTGGCAGGCTGATAGCCAGACGGAGGCGGCATAGGCTGACCCGTGGTAGCCATGATGTAGCCGGTCTGAGGAGGCGGGTGCTGCGACAGCACTGTGGGAGGAGCCTGATACATGGGTGGAGGCTCAGGGTTCTCACTGGAGCCCTGCCGACTCAGTGTCATCTGGGTGAATTGTGGCGCCAGCTCTTCTCCCTGGGAGGAATGGGAATGATGTCACTAGTGGGTTTTGATTGACACTACACTAAATACAAAGTACAACATTTTTAGGATGAATCTAGATTACACAGTATTTAATACAATAGGTATGATAGAATTGAAAACTGCAAATTACACTTGGACAGTATTTTGAAACAGTAGCATAGTTAGACAAAGAGCATTATAGCAAGTCTCTATAATCACCATATAGATATATTGATAAATAAAGCTATATGTAACAATCTAAAGCTTTATATATCTGAATATGAAGTTATAGATCATGACCTCAAATGGGCTGCAGACCTGTTTGCTGCTGGCTTCTCTATGTCAGTGCCTCTTGTTAATGTTGTGTATAAGGTCTGAGGTTTGACAGTTATCATCACTCAAGCCATAATGCTACATTAGCCACAGTGTGAGAGCAAATGAGATATGAGTATTAAAAGGAACACTGACATTTTGGAAAATATCCATCTCAGATGAGAGGATCGATACCAATTTCATGTCTTTGCATCCAGTACAATTAGAAGAGCTAGATTGTGAGTTTAAACCAAGAACAATTCATGTGGTAAAACATGTATATTGCTGATTGCAATTTTTTGAGAAGTGAATACTGCAAAATGTAAACGCATTAGTTACATTTAATCACGTGGGATCACATAGTGATTTTCATTTATTTTTTTTAGTTAATGTTTTAAATATATAAAATGATGTTATGTCTCAAAACAAATCTGTTTATATTCAACTCATTTTAACTACCGACAACAGTATAACCATAAATATGCTTCCCAAAAAAGATACCTTAATATAAAGTGCTTGGCAGACCAAAAATAAAGAACTATTGTCACTTTTTTTCCCCACAACAAGTCACATGTTCTTGACTTACATGCAGACACTCACAAGGAATGGCAAACAAATGATCTTGCTCTGAGTATCGTCTCTCAGGAAGGGACTGATCTACGCAGCCTGAGACAAAGTACTACCTGAATGGTCCAGAGCGGCAAAGACATAATTCTACCACGAGTATAGTTAAATACCTAACTAATGTGAATGAGAACATGGCATAAGAGAGCAAGAGTTTCTAGAATGCAGCAATAGCTACATGCAAAGTGTGTCAGTAATGAAGTCTTTAACTAAATTAAACTACAAGGAGGTGTCAGTACCATTGTGTACTGCTGGGGAGGAGAAACTGGCAGGAGAACCTGGGGGCAGGAAGGGCTGGAGTAGGAGACAGGCTGAGAGGGCTGCAGAGATGCCACCGGCTAGACACATTACCAGAGAGAGGGAAGGAAATACAAGAAGAATAGATCGGCGAAAGAGAGTTTAGCAAGCCAGTGAGAGAGAGGGAGGGTGTCAGAAGCAGGCAGATAGAAGGGAATAAAGAGAAATGAAGAAATAGGAAAGATGTGGGTTAGAACACAGAGGAAAGGTTGTTAATGAACAGATGGATAGAAATAAAATTTCTTAATATAAAAAAAGCAATAAAACTGTGTTTATAAAGTGAAATGTAATTTTTATTACTCGGAGAGAAACAAGAGGAAATAGCCATCATTAGATATGTTGCCATTGACTGTTAATAACTTTTATATTGGTGCTTTAAGTACTTTCTTCTTAAATGTTACCAGATTCAACTTCAGGCTAGGGCTGCAACTTTCATTATCGATTATCTGCCTATTTTATTTTATTGTTTTCATCGTTGGGTCTAAAATGACAGAACATTGAGAAAAATATCCATCCCAGTTTCTCAAAGTCCAAGGAGATGAAAAATTACTTTAACGATTGACCGATTATCAAAATAGTTGCCCCCTTTTTTTCTGTCATCTCATTCCTGCAGCTCTACCTCAGGCAAAACATTCATTTAATTAACCCATTTAGAGTTGGAGGTTTGGACATATGATAACCTAAGATGTTTGACTGCTATATTTAATTAGATGCTCTGTAACTTGAAAGTGTATCTTTATTTTTACTAATACGCTTGACATAAATCATGTAGTGGAGGTACGTACCTGAGCAATCATGTGGTTTCCCATAGGGTGCTGCTGTGGGGTGGGCAGCAGCGCAGTCTGAGGTGGAACCTGGGGCTGTGGCTGTTGTGTTGGGCAGGGAAGTAGGCTACGGCTGGACTGGGAGGCTGCAGGTGGGGGACACACATCAGGACTGACTAGGGGCAGGCCTAGTGATGCAGAAGAAGACATGAAACCCACAAAAACTTCCTTATCAAAAATTATTTGGTGATACAAAAAGAAGATACTGTAGGGTTTAAATCATGTGCCCGTTGTTTTCCTCTCCCTTGTATTATCACATACTTTACAACATAATGAGAGTTTACTGGACCACTAGAGGGCAAACTCAAGTTAACATTTCAGCAAGAGGAAAACCTCTCTAGTTTAAATGTTTTTGGCCTGGGGTTAATTATAGAGAGAAATTATTTCTGAAACAAAGACACTTTCAAAGAAGGTTTGGAGACCATTTTTGGATTTTGTTGAGCAAAGTGGGTGAAATGTTGGCTAATGAGAACTCTGGGTAATTTACTATGCTCTGTATGCGTGTGGGGCAGTGATTCGAGATATCTGTTTGGTACCGTTTCATGTAAAATATGTTTTATCCAATTGGATCAGACTACTGTAAAAAGGTCATTTTGTTTGTAAGAGAAAAATCATTCCGACTGCCCCCAAGAACCAGACAGGCTGTGCTTGCCTCACTTAAGTTGCAATGAATATAATGGATAATAAAAGCTAGTGTTTGAGTAACAACTTAGCTAATGCTAGCATGAATGACATGCAACAGAAAGATCTAATAACTCGTTTTTTCCTCAACTTTCCTCCACAGTCCTTACCAGAGCGAGAGCCTTTGCAGCTTCCCTGTGAGCCTTTGTTGCTGCCAAGGCTATCCCCTCTGGTAAGGATGGAGATGCCAGAGAAGCTGCTAGCCTTAGTGACGGGTGGCCGGAGGGTGCGGTTGGAGCTGTCTGAGTCGGTGCTGCTCCAGGGCCGTGGCTCGAGGCATTTCATGTCACTGTCTGTGCTGCTTTGACGACTGCTAGACGCCCGGCTAGAGCTCTCACGGTTCCCTCTGAGAGAAGACAGAATAGGGAGGAAGAGGAGAGAGACAAAGAGATGAAAGGAAGGGGATACAATGGGGATGAATACAGGATGATGCAAAAAAGAAGAGGTGAAGTAAGAGGAAAGTTAAAGCGAGGAGAGTTGGGAGGTAGCAAGTGAGAGATATGTAGAGAGCAGAGTTGAAGTCAGAGGAGGAGAGTGACAAAAATGTACATGGGTAGGTGAGGAATATATATATATTAAAAAAAAAGGGAAGGTGTGCATAAAAGGAGAAATTAAAGCAGAGAAGAATGTAGGTAGAAACAGAAGGACAGTCAAAGACAAAATAGGATAGAGGGGAGAGCAGAAGCAGAAGAGCACAGTAAGGTCATCAACAGGTAGCGAGGACACAGTGTGACAGGCTTCATTTAGGATGGCGCATTCAACACTGATGCATGTTGGCTGGTTTAGTGGAACCACAATACAAAAATCAGGCAACAAACCATCAAACAATATTATTTCCAATTTTAAACATAAGACCACACACACATTCACACGCACAAACACACATACAAACCCATCCACAAAGGAAAACATACATGCGGGGAGAAAAGATGCTCCAGACAACACGGGGGGTGTAACAGGATATTACAGTGACACGAGATGAGACAAACTTCCATGAATTCAACACACAAACCATCAAACACCGGAGACAACATTCACATGACCGACTTTACAGGATGAGCATATTTACACACACGTGATATACATTTGAATACAGATAAACAGTAACACATGCATTTAAAATAGGTTGTATTAAAAACAAAAGATGACAGAGAAACAAGTCACACATACACCTGTAAATTATTACCAGATGTACATCAATACTCAGACTCTCACACATTATCTACAAAATAAACACTTGCTACCACTGGTTCACCACTATGGTTCTTTAAACTACTGTATATACACACACACACTCATTGTGTTGTTGTGATTCTGTCACCCTGGATAAGGGCAGCTGCCAAGAAAAGCAATGATCACACTGTAAGCGTAACCACCACTCTGGGGAAACCCCTCTATCACAAGTGAATGGTTGCGTCTGCCATTGACATGTCAGCATTAAGAAAGTACTGCTCCATTTGAACATGTCCAAATGTGCTGGTGCTACAAAATAACACTTTTAAAACTGGAAATCTGACCTCCCTCTGTCACAAAGACACTGGATCAATGAATTGACATTAATTCCTTAATTGTATTCCAGAGAATATCCTCTACAATGTTAGAAAAAGATTAACAATGTTTAGGAAGATTTGGGGAGCTTTCATTGATGCATTACCTCGGCTCAAATGTGACAGCTGATACTCAGTTACTGTTTTTTTTTTTTTTTAAAGTGGACCTAATTTTAATTGACATCCTTACATATTTTCAAACACATACCTATACTTTAAAAAAATAAGCATTTGTTATGGTTTAATACTAAGCGCAATGAACCAAGACAAATACAGGGGTGGGGAGGTTTTTGGGAGGTTGATGTTTTTGTTTGTGCTTTTATTGTAATTTTAAAAAGGAGGGTGCATTGTATTTTTTTTTCTTGTCAATCACAGTTTTTCCTTTTCTCCTATTTTGTTGTCTGTATTTTGTTTTATTGAGTACTGATGAAAAATGTTAAAATCAGAACAATTGCCAGTGTTTTTACCAATAAAAAGTCATTACAAAAAAAAATACTAACTAATTTAAGGTGAACAGAGACCTTCGACTCTGCATTGAGGACAGCTGAGTCAAAAACAGCCAAGTAAACAATAGCTTTTTTTCCAACTTGGAACCGAAAGAGGGATCTGAAGAGAGCATGTCCGTATGGAGAGAACAAGAGTAAAAAATGAATTCAAAACATGTAAGGCTGATTGTGGGAATCTCCATGACAAGAACAGGGATGTGGTATGGGTTGTAAAACCCTAGCGATAGTGAGTGGTGTTTGAAGGTGGCTGTGGCTGATAAATATTTCAGAGAGACTGTAATTAATGGAGGATCTATTTTGAGTCCTCTCTGCACAGCCTATTTTAAGGAAGGCTGGGTGCTCTGCCGTTCTCTGTGAAGGGAGGCGCACACTTGTTCGCTTCGCTCTGCAGACAAAGATGAGAGCAGGATGAGCGGGAGGAGGTAGAGGAGGAGGGATTCTGCTGTTGATCACATGATCTTTCATCTCCACTCTGTCCTCACGACAGCATTCCCATCACACGCACAAACAGGGGAAGCTAGGCTGTTGTTGTCATGCGCTTCCATCACTCTTAGTCTTTGTATTAAATGGCTAAATGAACCCATGCCTCACAAAAGAGCTTCTTGTTTTGGTTTATTGAGGTGAAGTCTTTGGATTTAAGGCAGTATTAGTTTAACAGCATGTATTCTGTAAAGGTTAACACCTAACATACTTTATATGAAAGCTGGATTTGGGATATTAAGCACATTTTTTGTTGAAATGTAAAATGGCCATAATAAGAGTTAAAATCTCAAACCACAAATCTACGCCATATTATTATAATGCATATTACATGTAAACCTCTAATGGAATGCTGGCAGGCAGCACAAATAAAAGTGAAAACAAAGGAATGAACAAATAAGATTTCAATATTTTGTCTTCAACCTTTGAACCATCAAAATATTTAGTGACTAAGAACTACACAGGAAAATTATCTATTTAAAGAGCTAAAGTAAAGAGGGGAAAAAGAAGGGCTAGTATATCTATACGCTTGAAATAATATGGTGCACACAAGACCCAATGTTTACAAACAGCATAATGTATATTACATACTCTTACGTAATGAAAAGGAAAGAAATGCATAAACTGTTGCAATCTAGAGCTGAAAAAATTATTTAAAGTTTTTTTTTATTATTAATTATTTTTGTGCTTTTTTCCTTTTTTGGTTAATCCTCAACAACAGTAACCTGAACATTTTCTACAAGAGAAGGCAACATACATTTTTCACTAAAGTCAGATTTTTTATTAACCAAAATATAATTTGGTTAATCATGAAAACAATCTGATTAAATCAACAATGAAAATAACCGTTAGATGCAGCCCTTTTGCACTCTAAAGATAAGACATTGTTATCATGTTGTGCTCACACTCTTATTTTTTTTTGTCAGATAAACAGCACTATTGCATGTATGTACTGCTTACATATGCTTATGTGATCCTATGCAACAGGTGACATGTTAACAAAAACTAAGTCCACCACAAAACAAACAGGTTACTGTGGAAGCGATGCAGTTACTTTATATAAAAAAAATGTAGTTGACGGTGGATGGGTGGAAGGGTAAGTAGGTCAATCAGTCCCCAGTGAAACCACAAAGCAGCCATGCATGGGCCATGAGAAGCCCCACGGTGCAGTGCTGGAATAGCCATCAATCAGCCGACTACGCCAAGCAAAGATATAAAAACCACCACAAGTCACCACTATCATCACCAAACCACTTTCAAAGAATGGGCATGGCAACACACAAGTCAAAGTCAGCAGCACCCCAATACCTAAAGATCTGCCTCCTCTTTTGAGAGCTAGAGCAGTAGCCCTCAGTGGAAAGTCTGTTGGGGTTAACATTAGGAGAAAATGCTGGGGTTACAGGACTGGATTGAAGAACAGAAGGGGGTTTAGGGGAGGGTGAGATAAGGAGGGGTGGGAGGCACAGTGCAGAACTTTTACCCCTGTGAAGAAGGAAAAAAAAAAAAAAAAAACGCACACAAGGCAGAAACTTTGACTGTTGAAAAACCCACGCTTCCTCTTTCTCTCTCTCTCAGCATATTATGTCCTAATCTTTCAACCTCAATGGCCAGGGTGCCTAGGGATGGAGGCTGACTGTAACTGCTATGTGAGCTAACTTATTTCTAGAAAACGTGTGCTCCACTACCTACAAATCTTTCTCAAAGACAGCGTGTCCCTCACAGTCTAACAACCCTTGAAAATCTGACACTGGTGAGAAACATCAGCAAATAAATATTGATCATTTGAAAAGAACAAAACTTTTTGTAGGGGCTACATTAATGTAAGTGGTCAGATTTGTACAAATAATCAAAGTATAACCTGTACAATTTTGTCATCTTCATGAGTCTACAGCCCTCTTCCCTTTTTTTGGTAACTGAAACCTAAGCAAACTGTAGGTTTAAGGGGAAAGGTGTCAAAGATGGAGTATAAATAAAATAAACTGCACACATTAGAGTCTTCAGTAGGATGAATCATCTTACCTGTTGTCGTTGATGTATCCATTTTGAGAGGACTGTAAAAAAAAGGACACCTGCACATTATGAAATGCTTCATTCATCCAGGAGACCAACATTTTTTTCAAAAACAACCTATCAGAAGTTTTTTTTTTTTCCCCCCTTAGGTTTGGCAACATATGTATTTAGGATGTGACATGTAGTTTAAAGCAGTGGTTCCCACAAGATGATTACCAGCATGGGAAATAAGAATACGGTATAGTTTTAACTCTTTCAGGCCTCTACAAATTATTAAATTAAAAAGGTGAACTGCTCACAACTCAGACATGCACCCTGAGATGATTTACAGTATGCTTCGTATTAACGGGTCACACTTAAAACATAAATATAACCATGTCTCACTACACCAGTTATTAATCGAACAGTACTTATTCTTGTCCAATTAAGAAATACCCATTTCTCACTTTTCAAAAGGAGCTGGAGGTACCAGCTAATGATTGAGAAATGGATTTGGGATTTCATGTTAATCTGTTCTTCACAGTTTTTGTTAACCTGTCCAAGTCCAATACTTACTTCTCGGGCAAAGATCCGGTCTCGTACCCGCTGATACTCTTCCTCTCGCTCTTCAATGGACTTGCTACGTCGCCCGTCCTGCAGTGGCACGCGGATCTAACGTTTGGGGAAACAATCGAATCGTTAGAATTCAATTTGTAAAATTGCTTGAGTTTTATGTAAATACATGTATAGTGTGACCTGCTGTAAGGATAAGTCACATGATAAAAACAGTAGCATGCGAGGGAGAGCAGATGCTTGCCGTCAAAACAAAAACAACAGAATTGAAACTGGGCAAAATGAGTGTTGTGAGGGGTGGAATCAGCGTGGGAAGATTTAACACCACAAACTTGATAGAACAAAAGGAAAATGACAAATATGCACAAGAATTAGGCGCCAAATAAAAGTGTCAATGCTTAAAAAAAAAACATTGTTGCAAGAAATGAAGAAGTGTGATTTCTTGGTTCAGACAGCAACAAAGCAAGTATATTATTCTTTATAATAATGATCAAACTGTTTCGGTTTTTGAAAACATGGAGTTTCAAAGCTTAATTGAAAACCTCAAACTACTGTCTCATGTCTGTACAAGGAAGGTATACACTTCCCTTTGGAACGGATAAAAAAAAAAGTTGCAGTTTTGAGATTTATAGCTGACATACAGGTTTTTAAATGTGTATCTTGTGTCATTACTAATCCTGACTGCACAGTGGATAGACAAGTCAAGTTTAGCATCTCAAACAGCACAGCCCAGGGCTAAACAGTTTTTGGCTCACACGCAGGGAATCAGCAGCCATGGAAATGTTAAATGAATTGCAAATTGAAAACTGTGTGTCACTTTGAGAGACAGTATCAATAACATGCAAGTTACTGCATACAATGGCCTATTAACAGTTTAGTACACACTCAGTGTTGGTGGTACTGGAAATGTAGTACCACGGGAAAAGATCATACCATCTGTAATTCTAACCTTAATTTATCATCAACAATTTCACAAAAGCGAAACTCTGCATACAGGAAGCCTGAAATGTCCTATCAGCATAATATCTAAGAACCAGCGGTGGACAGAAAGTGTGATGGTTTGGACTTGAACACAAACTGAAAGTAGGAACTTGTTATTATTAGTACCACCCCAAGTCTTGCAGAGAGTTAAATCTCCTTCCACAGGCCAATGTTCATCTCTGTTGGAAAATAAATGCTGCTTCACATTTACCTTCCAACTGTGAAACGACAATAATGTACAGTAATCACTGTTCAAACTCTGCATGCTCTTACACATAGCTACCATTGATCAAATCGATTAAGACTCCTCTGTTAAGTTCTCTATCGTTTTTTTAAATAATGAAACTGTTATTTTCAATTATCAACACATGGATGATGCTGCAGCACTACTACTCTTACTTCCAGATGCCTAGACAGTCTGGGGGCTCACCACCGGAAATCTGTGAGTGTTTGATTCACAGCTCAGTTGGCATCAAAAGCAGACATTTTTTCATCTGATCTGGAAAAGGTAATTGACAGTTTTATTTCATCACATCCCATCCATCTCTGCTGACTGACAGCGATGACCCCAGACTGTACCAGTGTAATGTTGACTGGCTAATTGAATGATGAGACAAAATTGCTCTTATCAAGTTTTATAAGACAGGAAATTATTTTTGGCCTTCCTCCTGATGCCAGCTGTCTCCAGAGACAATTCACCATGTAGAAATTTTAAAAGTGTCTTCATACAAATACCTGGGTGTTATAATAGGTGCTCTTCCGACTCCTCGCATGTTTTAAAAACGGAGAATATAAAGTTCTACCCTCCAACGGGCGATTTAGAGTCCCTCCATTTAAACAGGCACAAGAATTATTTTATATATCAGACTATCGTGTTGCTAAACCAAAATAGGTCTGCTGCTGAGTGCGATCTGAATCTAGAGGATATAATGTGATGCGTTTAATTGTCATGACTGTAAGAATGCGTTTAATACGTCTATGAAAAGTGTTGCATGTTTAACTGCATGTTCAACCTGTGTGTACATTTCTTGAACGGAACTGCCTTAGGATGCAAAATATATTTCAGTGTAAACTAACAAAGTAACTATGGTGTCGCTATAAAGTTAGATATAGTTTACAAATGTCATAGTATATAATGTAGCCTACCTGATTATCATCCTTGTCCATGCTGGCATCATCTCTCTTAAGGATGAATTTCTTCTGGAAGTCCATGTTACGTTCATCCTTGATGTGTTCAGAGAACCTTTGTTCTGGGCTGTAGAGGACAAAAGGCAAGCTTTAAGATATGAAAACAAAACTAAACTAAATGTAACTAAATAACTGTATTATAGAAAACATAAGCAAGGCAACAGCAAAAAACAAGTACATTGTATTGTCTTCTGATAAACTCATTGTCATTTCAACTTGCTTGTCAGGTAATAAAAGTTTTCTGTGATTGATAACAAGCAGTGAGGGTTTCCCCATGTACCGTGTATGATTAATATTTATATTTGAATCAGAAGAGTTACTAGTAAGAAAATAAGGATGCATGAAGATCAGCGGCCTCTGCTGTTAGTACAAATGGTCAAGAGTTTGGAATATATATATATATATATATATATATATATATATATATATTTATATTTTTTTTTTTTCCAGATTAGGCAAAACTGTATTTTTTAACTGGATGATTTGTATGTCACCGTTTAGGAAACCTACAATCATGAAATTGTAACAATGAGTTGGTATTTGTGTTGGTGGTTTCCCCTATCAGCCCCTAGATGTATCATCAATGACTGTTAACTGATTTCCTTACCATTTTTAATTATGCATTTAGCAACATTATTTCCTGGTGGAGTTGAACGAATGATGAATTGCCTAAAAGACTATTACGGTAAAACCCATCAATTTGGCAGGATGAGTCATAACAATTTTGGTGCATGCATCAGCTGCTTTAATTTCTCAGGTGCGTTTATACTGCATTCAGGAGAAACAAACTGTCCTTTTGCTTTCATGTTGCTGCTCTGTTAAATGTTTAGTTCAGGTTGTTCTTCATCCCACCCATGTTTATAGCTGTGGGATTATTTGATTACCTTCATGCTGTGGTTGTAACAGCAACCTCAGCCATGTGTGTTTGTTATTGTGTGTTCCCTTGAGGCTGTTTACATTACTTCTAGATTTGCATATAAAAGCCGCTACCTAAACCCGCATTGACACCATTACAATCCTGGAATCTGGAAATGCCTGAATAAAGTATGGTATTTCTTTAACTGTTATAATAGTTAAATATTTTTTATATATTCAATGCATACCTATACAAAGATTCAGAAAAAAGCAAACATTATTAAGACTGCTGAAGTCTGGACCAAAGTCAGGAGCTACACTCACATGCGAGTGTTGCCCGTCTTGTTGATGATGACCGCCTTTCCTGTCTGATCCACATTGTGGTCCATGCCAAAGTAGGCAGCCACGCGGTGAAGCAGCATACGGTGGTAAGACGTCATCTGAGGAAACTTCTTATACTGGTTACTGCAGAGTACACAAAAGACAAAGTAGCATATCATATGTCAACACTACACTGCAAAATGTATGTGTTTAATGTCCAGTCTGTAAAATAAAAGGAACATTTTAAATGTGAAAAAGCAGTAACACAGCACTGCAATAAATTGATAGACAATGTCTCTTTTTGTTTAAGGCTGTAATATATGTTCTCATAATGTTTACATTTCTTTTCAGCATTTAAAATATTTTGAGAAGATAACCCTCTTATGCTTGTTCCATTAAGAAATGAAGTAACAGTGGTAAATACTCTTAATCTTTGTAACTCCTGTACTACCTTCTGACCCTTTTAGAGAAGTATCCTCTCTAAAAAAGGTATCAGTTGATTTTTGCTGCTTTCAGATAAATTTAAAATCATAATACTACAGGTTACAGGGGAACATAGAGTCCTTAGCTAGAAACACTGTCAGCCCAAACTTAAAAATAAAAATGAACTACAACTTGCCATATTTATCTCATTACCTAAGTAATCTATAAATAGAAGGGAATGGATGTAGAAAGGCTAAATTTAAATACAGGAGAGCGGTTAAGAAGAACGTGGCTTACTTGTCGTCATTAATGAACTCCAGGATATCTTGTTCTAGTTTGAGCAGCATCATTCGATCCCTGTTGGGCCAAAGAGGGGGAGGGACAGAGAGGGGGAGGGGGAGAGGGGGTGTAGAGAGGGGGGAGCGAGCCAGTGACTAGAGTGCGGCGAGCATACCAAACAAAGATCAAAAGGTATGATATATAGCAATGACTATTTACTTCACTTCTATTACAATGGTGATCCTTCCAAACTGCATTATTATCAGTCCTTCTTTAAACAACTGGATTCAATTATGTTGCCATTTTCAGGAGATACAAGACATTTTATATCAACAATTTATCTAAAGACTCCTGCTGAGGATGGAGGACTTGGACTTTCACTTTTCAGACAATATTATTATTCTGTAATAAATGCAGGGACCCTACTGCTGATGGAATATTAGCCCTACGGCAGTAAGACAAACATCATTTTACAATTTTTTATTGTTTCCCTTTAACACTGTGTATTGCTTCAAGTGGCATGTGTTTTGCTAGTAAGTGTGTGTTGCAATTCTTATTGCACATTGCCATCAATGCAACTGTAATGTAACCAGGCTGCATACCATTTTGTTTTATGAGACCTGAGAGATGAAGGTGCAAATGCTTTTTGTGCATGCGTGTCTTTTATTATCCGTTTACTTTATCTTAATATATTTAGCTAATGAGCTACGTAATAAAGAACAGATTTAATAAATAAAAAATATAAAATATTATATTAAAATATATTTTGCATTAACAAATATAAATGACCAGTTTTATCCCATCTACTTCTTTTTAATGTTTTTCTTCATTTTCTGTTGTGCTCCTCTTGTTACAGCTGTGGATATCAGTCAACATTTGGTGGAAATCTCATACCTGGGATTGTTTTTCAGTGTGTTGACCAGAAACTCATGAACATCGATGCCCGTGGAGTCAGTGTATTCCTGACTGGAGTCTAACGGAGAGAAGGAAAAAGTAAATAGGCAGGCAAGAAGAAGAAAAGGTTGAGGGACTGGTTAGGTACAGTAGAGAGCAAGTGACACTTCTGTAAAGTGCAGGGGAGATAGAAAGAGCAAAGTCAGAACGCTGCTAAGCATAGCTCCTAAAATGGCACCTCAGCACAGCTGCAACGACATTCTAGGTTGTTCAGAGAGAATAAACATAAGAAACAGATAGCATGAGACACCAGCTCACTGCTCTTCTATGCTTTCACACATACACACAAACAAACAAACACACACACAAACACACTCTCTTCAGGCGATCATTTTCCACTACACTAGATAGTTGGGCTAGCCATTCCCTCTCTGCTGCTCTCAGAGTCTAATGACGCCTGATGGCCTCGGCAGAGAGAGGGAGTGAGGTAGGTAATTAGAAAAAGAAGAGGGAGGGATCCCATTATCTTCCAGAGAAATTAGCTTGACATGATATTAGATTGGGTATTAATAATACACTGGACATCACAGTTACATGTAACAGACGTGACACTACAACACCTTTTTAAAATGATTAATGTGGGACATTTGAACTGACACCGTTATTAAGCATTAATTGTATTTGAGTAGGAAGAACGAATTAAAGAAACTAGCTCATATTAGGAATAAAAGCATGGTATCAAAGCTGATGTTAACACAGGGTTGATTAGGACGAGGACGACAGGCTACAAAATGCATTTAACCTCCAAAGTTACATCTTACCACGTGACAACATCTTCCGCGGAGTCTTGTCCTTCTTCTCCTTCTCTTCATTTTCATACTCGTCCTTTGAGGACTTCTCCTCTTCCTTGTCTGATGGACAGCTGATGTGAAGCTGGATAATTTCCTGGAAAAACACATTCCATTGCTTGTTGGAATTACAAGATTGTTACAAGATGGTAACATTTTGAGTTCTAATTTTGTTTAGTCTATTAAGCATTGTTAATCCTACAAAAACTGTACTTGCATACAAGAAATTGCAAGCTAGGCTGACTGCAGGGTTTGGACAAAAGTTAGAGTGAGGGGTTAGGGGTTAGAGACAGGAAGAGTACCGATTCTGGAGGTCCATCATTGGAGAACGGACCAGAGGACTCCTCACACACTGCCAGACTCCGTACCAGCTTCAGTTTGGCATTGGACTGAAACAGAATCACAAATATAGTACCTGTAAGGTTAATTAAGTTTGTTTTTTTAGGGCTTTTAAATGTAGCAGATCTGCCTAAAGGTTCCCTGCTATAAGATGACATTACTCAGTACAGTTAACAAGATCCTCTTACAACAAGCACAGCACAAAAACAATTGCTAGTAAAATGAAAAGAATTGGCAGAAATTATTACAATCATTTTTATCCATTTCAATTTTTTTTTTTTTTTTTAAAGATTCATTTTTTTTTTTTTGTATTCATTCTTTAAATCACATTTCCTTAAAAAAATCTAAAATCAGTTAAAACTTTTTTTTTTTGTTTGAAAACAAACAAAGGAAATAATGAAGTCTAATCATCCATTTCATCTTTCTCAATGCTAGGGGTTACAATTTGAAATAAAGCTCCCAATACAACTGAACGCAGCTGAGCTAGAGGGATAAGACCAACACGACTTTCAAAAAAAGATGCTCCACTGTCCAGACATAACTCTGTAAATCCTTTTGGGAGTCAATTGACAAGATTTATTTAGAAAACATTTTGTTATATTAATATCAACTGTCATACGTGGGTGGTTGAGGTCACTCTAACAGACCTACTTTTAACCCTCTCATTGGATTTAAGGTTTTAAGACAATGATGAGGGTTATAATGTTAGTAATGAACTACCCAGCAGGGGGTTGTTACAGGGAACAGGATTAAAAAGTAATTTGGGTGACGCTTAAAAACTATTTGGATTTGTAGTTAAAGAAATGAAAAAATATACAAAAAAGTTAACAACAGATTCCTTACCTTGGCCCTTTTCCTTCCATGGCTGTGATTAGGAGCCCGTTTCTGCAAGAGAAATATGTTATTTTACTATTCTTAATAATAAGTTCAATAGCTATGGATTTAACTATGAAATGCAGATTAAATGGAAATACACACATTCGTAAAGAGACTGCGACCAGCACACATTGTAGTTCAGAAATTTGGTTTCGCAAGATCACGTTGTACCACTGTATATTAAAATCAGTGACCATGGCATATATATATATATATATATATATATATAAATATAAAAGGGGTGAAAATGTGTATAATTTTAAACGCCAAGTTTCTGTGTAGCGTTTACAGAACATATATAGATTTCTGGTGGAAAAAACAGATTTATTGAACATATATATGCCTCGAAGGGTTTGTAACAGGGGTTTTAAAAGACCCATTTCAGACAGTGAAAGTATCACTGTGACGGCTGTGTGGTGGGCTGAGAGAGTTTTCTCAGTGTGTATCAGTATCCAAAATAATAAAATCGCTGTCTAAATAAGTCAGTTTCTACCTAAAAGGTTTTAATATAGACCCTTTCCTCTATGGATTAAAAATAGACAGAAGGAGAGACACTGGTTTCGCTGTGGCCAGGTTATTGCAGAGCCTGTAAACGCACTCTAATGTCCTGCCTTGCATTGGTTTTCTTTAATAATTAAACAAATACATTGTTGTAATACGTAATATAAATGGTTTAAAAATGACAACTAGCACTTTCATATTGTCACTTCCTCTCACCTGTGCATCCTGTGGGGAGCTATCCTCAGGCTCCAAGCCCTCTCCTGTCCCTTCCTTGGTTCCCTGTGGTTGAGGGGAGGTCTTGCCTCGACTGCAGGGCTCGATGAGTGGCCCACTCTCTCCCTCCTGCTGGATGTCTGTTGTCAGGCTCACTGACATCTTCTCAGGGGAGGGGGAGAGGGTGGGAGTTGGGGAGGGGGTCGGGTGGAGAATCCAGGAGTGACTGAGAGAAAAGAGGCAGGAGAAAAGAAAGGGGAATTCAAGGCTTCATATTGACAATGAATAACTAAAGAGAAAGCAGAGAGAAAGAGACAGACACATACAGTAGTTGTGTGAGTGTGCACTACTATACTATTTACCTGTAGGTGGTACCAGATCTGTGCTGTACTCTGTACAGTGAGTCTGGATGGGAACCACACACAGGAAGATGAGGGGAACCACTAAGGTAGTGTACTGCGCTGGGCTGCAGCAGGGGGCGAAGCGCAGTCCATAGCAAGCCTTAGCCTTCGGGGTGGGGCTGAGAGGAAACAACACACAGATTTAAAACAAGCTAGAACTGTATGAAAAATCACACATTTGTTTTGTTTTATTAGGTGTTGAAAAAAAGTCTAAAATTATTATTAATGTTTACTACAGGTTTTCATTCTGCTGTTCTCTGCTACTAGCCAAGAAGAGAAAAGTCGTCATTGTCATATTATAGCCTCGTTACATTTATCTTTTAATAAAAATCTACAATCTATTTTATGACCTCAATGTTGTGTTACCTTTTCCCCGTGGTACCGAAAATGGTATTGAACATTATCGATATTTTTCGAGCTCCTTTATCAAAATGAGAAATTCCAGTATTGTGATAATACTACAAAAGACGCATCTTCAGTTAAACAATAAGACAAGAACATCAACATGCACAATTAAAAAAAAAGCCAGCAATATTTACAGTGATCAGGTGAACTGAAGAGGCAGCAGCTAGCCAGTCAGTCAAGGGGGAGGGGCACACCAACAGGCCAGCCACCACCTCAGCGGTCCTCTGGGGTGCCTCTCTCTTTTCTCTCCCTCTGGCTCAGTGCAGCACCATGGTCTGTCCTCCAGTCAGGAGCCCTGGACAACAAGAACAGAAGAGGAAGACACGAATGACGTCATGTTTCACACACTGAGTGACTCATCGCTGCTGCTGCTGCTGCTGATTCTAGCAGGGAGGGGGACAAAGCAGCTGAAAGCTCAGAGCATACTGGCACACAGGGCTGCAGATTTCTATACAGTGTGGGCAACACTCTTTATGAATGGGAAATGTGCGTTTTCTGAGAAAGAACAAGTCACAAATGTATTTCTTTCCCAGAATTTAAGCTAGCAGCAAAACATCAAGGAAAGAACGTTCATTTGGCAAAGCTGTCGACCAAGTGCAGTGAAAATGATTGCCTTTTCAACTGGAGTTGTGTGTTTGCCAGCTTATCTGCTTACACCAAGAATTACTGAAATATGCTAGAAAAGTAAACCGTTATTTTGGCAGTTTAGCATACAATCAAGAATGCAATGGAGGTCTAGAACAGGAAGGTAGTCCTCATTTGTCTGACCAGCTTTGTTTGAACATACGACATAAACACTTGACTAAATGAGTAATTATACTTCCACCAATCACAAAACACGTTTAGATTTGGGCTCCTATAGTTTTATAAACAAAAAAGTTGTTATTACAACAATATTTGCAAAATTCCTATCCTTATAGCCAGTATGCTCTCTTGCACTCACCTACTTCCTCTAATTTATATCATTGAACCAAACATGGAAAAACATGACACAGAACGGCTAACAGCTTTGGGGTCAATTCTGGCTCTAAAGCAATAACTCTGTTGCCTTAGGCTTTACACCCATACACAGACCCAGATACATAGCAATCCATCTGTCCTACAAGCCTATATCCTCTGGTATCACAGTGTCAAAAGCAGCATAAATCCTGTGTGCCCATTGAAAGAAAGATGAAAAGTAGGCATGGTATCCCATAGCATACATGCATAAAATAGTGAGATGAAGCACAAGCGAGCACAAAGGCATCAGTAGAGTGATCGTCAGATTGCATGCATGCAGCATGGATGAGTGTCATTCATGCATGTCCCTGCCTGTGCTGCGCTGCAGGAGAGATGAGATGAGTGAACAAAACTGGGCAGGGATTCCCAGTGTGGGGAAACCCAGGCAATGCAACAGCAAAGGCGTCATCGACAGCAGCATCAGCAGCATTAAACACATCACTGACCAGGACACCCACATGCCCCAACCCCACTCTGCTTATATAGGCCAGCCATACATAGGATACAGGCACACTATCTACTGTAGGCAGATACAAAAGCCCGACAGAGTCTCTTCGAAATAATCTTCTACTTTTTCTCACTCGCACACATACAGTGTTTTCTGGCACAATAAGAATTAATGGTTTTGGTTTAGAAAGCAAAGATAATCATTCATCTCCGGTGTCAATATCATCGCTTAGCATACCAATGGCAGGGAGAGGCTGCAGGAAAAATTGTGAATCAGAGCCAGAAATGGGTGCTTATGAATAAACAAGCTTCACCTATTCTCTCCTCCTCCACCAATGCCTTGTATGTTTCCTCAGTTCTCTCCTCAACAC
>CALSCE010010723.1:7059389-7082244 GCA_943593645.1 Bovichtus variegatus | reverse complement strand
ACACACACACACACACACACACACACACACACACACACACACACACAATTATCATGGGTTACTTATAGCATGAACAAAACAGCTCGATCGCACAGACACAACAAACATACACACATGCAACCAAACAAGGCTTGCAGATGTACACACAGACACATAGACTTAATGTGGCTTATATAGTGATCCAAATGAGATTCATTCGCACACACGGTTATTTAAAATGTGCAGATTGGCGATGACTCCCCTCTCACACTGACTGCAGACAGTTCTGTTCCACTCCGTCCTGATTAGAGCAGTGACTAACTATCAGGTCAGGTGGAGCTGAACCTTGAACTAAACAGATTGAGCTCACAGACACAAGAACGGGCCTCCAGAATGAGGTAGTAAGCCTCAGCAGAGAGAAAGAACTATCCTTCCATCAAAGATATGCCCAGGTGAAGTCTGCATGCATCAGAGAGTATCACTCCTAAGTACTGACCCAGCTTTAAACACCATCTGAAAAGCTAGGTGATACGTGGCGGTAATCATGGGACACCAGTTTTAATGTTCGAGGTTAACCCTAAAACTTTACAGGAAGCATAACAATAACTCACTGCAGCTTAACCATTGAATATGCTACTCCAGCAGTGCATGCCGAGAGGTGAAGTCTCCCAGAAGCAGTGATACATGCTCAAGAATGCCCCAACCTTTTGTTGGCCATAGCATATCGGACAAATACTGTTGGGCATACCGCCAGCGTGGGCAGGTCTGTGTTGAGTGGGATAAACTTGAGTTTAACTTTTTAACTACTTGTTAACGTACCGACAGAGATAATGATGTAATACATTTGCAATAGGGTTGAGCAATTGGACGAATATATGGGCTTTTGGGCTTTTTTCTAATTTAATTATCTGCGGTGTCTTCCACCAAAGAGCGAGTGAGCGAGAGCGAGAGAGAGAGGGGAAAGATTTGAACACCACATAAGGGCAATGATAACTCATGGCAACAAGAAGAAAGCAATAGACGAAATGCAGAAATTTTTATTAATGTGTATCTGCTATATGTAAGGGCAATCAATAGCTAACCTGTTGTCCGGCAAAGTACCAGTTAGAGCGCTGATAGTAATAACTTGCCTTTGAACCGCTGGGTCTAAATTGACTCCCACTGGCATTGCAGATAAAAAAAATTTTAAAATACAAATAAAATACACATTTTGAAAGATGTTTCAAACTAAAATGTTATACAACTAGCGACAACAACGGTTCAGGCTCACTAAAAGGTAGGCTGCACTTTAAGATGGACCACATATTCTCATAGTAATGACAAGCTCCTCCACAGTTTTGGCTGGATCTCTCAAGCAGTCTCTTTTCTCCCCATTTAGCTGGTGGTCTTTAGCTGACTGGCAGCGCCTCTAGCTTATGATGCATATTTTATCACCCCGTTAGGCAGCTTCCTCCAGGTCACACATTTGTAAGGCCAATGACTTGGCCCCAGGTACGGTACAGCCAATACAACTCCCTGTACTACTTCCTCAGATGTCCAAGTCTAGTCTGTAAATGTCCATTTCTATCTCTTACTGTTTGCCACCAACTGTTACTGTCACCAAATATCTATTATATTTTTGTCCTATCCTGTTTGAGAGCGAAGTGGAGCAGCAGCAGTTTCCACTCCCACTCAAAGCATTTTGTAATCACTCCACTCCCAGCCTCCTGTTTGCTCTCCAATCACACCCAGAGAAATCCCACTCCTTTAAGCTCCATTGCAAATATGGTGAGTTTTGTATTTCTTTTGCACTATACAACACAAAGCAAAATGTAGACATCACAAATTACTATAAACTCAGCAAAAACAGTATCAACCTGAACAAAAAATTTGCCATAATCCTAAAATTGATTGATGATTTTAACAGTGACAGGAGCAAAAATAGTCTGGAGGAAGATCAACGGGAGTTCCTGGCAAGTTTGAAAGCAGTATGTCTGATTCATTAATCATCGTTTAAATAAATGAAAGCATTTGAATACTTTAAGCCCATTATTATTCCTGGCCTGATCAAAATATATCTAATTTATCAAATTTGAAAACTCAAAAGCATGCTGTTGTAGCAGAAATGTAAATTTCAAAGCCATGTTAAACAAATAATTAGGACACCGTTGTGAATTGCTCACTCTTCAATACTGTAGATCAATACAGGCTCAATCAATTTACAATAATTGACGATAATAATGCTGTAGCATAGTCAAGTGTGATGGATGACTTAGTGGGGGAAACACAAATCAGATGCAAGTACACACAAGCAGAGGGTTCCCCGCATGCACTATTCAACTTTTTACTACTTACTTTACTACTCACATCCATCATAACTCTTAAAATGCATGGAGCAAGGGCAGCAACATAACCCATGATAATTTCACCATCTTCTCGAACATGATCGCATTTTGTTAAGTACAGTTTCTCTGCAGATGTTAAAATAAGTGCCACCAAAACTAGCGATCGCTCTTTTTACTCACCATTTCATTTGATTAAATCAAATTGAACAGACTTTTTTTTCAATGCTAATGCCAAGCTAGTGCCCATTTTGAATTGAGAGTAGCTCCCATTAGAATGAAAGATTACTTTATGAATCCCTGAGCGGAAATTACATATAGAAATGCCTTTGTTTGAACAGTATTGGGTTTAGATTTCTTGATACAGTATTAAATAATACATTTTTGTGCCGTTTTTGGCATTAAATTAAATATAAGTTTAATTTGAGTTAAACGGATGGATGTTTTACTCGAACTGGACTTCCTGGATCGTGTTCTCCCTGGGTTGACTACCTTGGGGGATGGGGGAGTGGCAGATGGGGCTTGTCACCAATATTAGCTTAAGGCTTAAGCCTATGGAATTTTACACTGCATAAATTAGCCTAGTGCCTGACGGACTTTTTTTTTTCTTAGTCACAGCTCTATTCTTACTTGATTTAAGTCACTGCATCTCCCAACAGAACACTACGATTGAATTTCAGCCTGCATGCATGCTTTTTCAGCCTCACTTTGTTGAAAAAGAGCAGCTAATATTCGAAGCGGTCTGCCTAAAGTTAAAATGCCCCACCCTCCGTGAAACACAGGAGAGAGAGAAAAGGAGGAGAGAAATAAGCGCGACAGTAAATGACAGCAAACGCAGTAAAGCCTCTCACACTGACCTGAAATTAAACAAGTGCACATGAATTAGGCCAAGGTAAAATATTTAGTTTCGTTCTTTCAGGGGGGCGGGAGTTCCGCATTTGTAGGGAAAGCACTGCATAAGTCACTTTTTCACTGGTTCCTGAAGCAACACACCCACAACAACGCAGCTCCTTGCATTGTTTTCTAATGCTGTGCTATTTTCGGCCTGAACACTCCCTAAGAGACTGAGTAGAACTTCTATTTACATGATAAAAAAGATGCTCTTAGCTGTAACCTGAGTAAATGTTAAATAATGCACTGGCCAACAGCTGGATGTGTCCAGATGGTGACCAATGTCCTCTATGATCTGCACAAACACCTCCATTTGCCACAGCCGCACTTAATGACAGCTGGCTGGATGGGCTGCAATGCCAAAACAGTGATGGAGAATCAAGTGCTGCCAGCCAGTCAAACAGCCCGGCTGTCTCTGTTGGGCCAGCAGAAAGTGTGGTCTCTTACAATGTAGCTTGTGCACTCCCGAATGACCAGCAGGAAGGCAACATGCCAGCCATTTAGACCTCCAACCAGCCAACCAACAGTCAGCTCAGTCTGCCATCCAGCATCCCCCTTCAACTGCTCTTCAGTTTTTCTCCTCCCTCCTTCGTTCCCCAGGCACCAAGCCAGCTAAATATAGTCCCCTCAAATCCCAAAGGCCAAAGACCCGCAGGTCAGGGTCTGCAAACCAAACACACAACCCCAAACAAGATGTATGACACGCATCATAGGACATTAAAAGCAGAAACAGCAGTGACCATAACAGTAAGTCAGCACGGACAAATAAACCATGTCCTCTGTCCTTTTTGCATTACCATTACACCAGGCGACTGTAATTTTCCAACCATGCCGACGCTGTGCTAAAATAAAAAAATAGGGGGATGATGACAGGCCTGCCGTTGGTTGTAGGAGCTGTGGACACAAAATGACATGCCAACTGTACAGACCGTTTGATAGCTCAACTAAGCATGACCATATTTAAATACAGCTGTGCAGATCAATATCCAACGGAGGTTGCCAACCTCCTATTTGTTTGGAACAAAATTTCAAGAGCCTACTAGGGTTGTCACGATGGCAGAAATATGACTTTGATACAATGCCTGGCTAAAGTATCTCTAACAGATACTGAAATAATATCACGGCAAAAACAAGGGTATCGCGCGTCACTTCTCTATTATCAGTATATAACAACACATGAAACACAAGAGCCTATAACGTAGTCTTATGCAGGAGAGGTTTGACTGAGTCCATAAATCTTCAAATAATAAAAAGGACTCTTTCCTTTACTATGATTATTCAGCTTTAGCAAATGCTTCCCACAATGCACACTATGCATGTTAAATTAAGAAAGTCTTGACTCTTTGCATTTGAAATTTGTTGCCATTGTTAAATTAAACATTTATTAGATTGCTCTCTATTCACCCATGTCATGTGCGAGTATTGTGTATGACACTGACAACTCAGCACAGATTAGGAGGTAGTGTTAATTAGACAAACTGCACACGGCAGTGAGTTGCTAGATCACGTAGCTGACTTGACAGCGGTGGCAGGTCAGTGCCTCGCTGCGCTATGCCATCTGTTTACCTGTAAAAGCCAACCCCTCCCAATACCTCCGGCTGCCAAAGGAAAGCAATTCATCTGTCACCACCTTCTTCCCGTTTTTCTTGCTCTTTCTGTCCTGTCCAATCGTCACAACCTTCTTATTACGTCAGAAACAACCACTCCTAAACTTGTTCTGGTTAAGTAAAGCAAGTTCTCCATCCTCCTCTCCATTATTATTGATTTATTTTTGAAACAGCGATCTGTTGGCTTAACAGACATCTTACTGTCACTTTTCTTTCTCTCAGTTGCTCCTTCCGTCGGTCTCTCTTGAAATTCAACAAGTGGGTGTGTCACTTTGACAGTTTCATCTGAGCATAAGAAGGATACAAGATTGGGCTGGCTCACTTGCACCACACTGTAATTTCTCCTTTATCATGGTGGCCATAAAGCAGACACTAAGGTATAGGTTCTATCTACATTTTATTGTTTTAAAAAAAGTGTACTTAAAGGGTTTCATAGACACACATGCCTGCTACCTACCATTAGCTACCTACCTACATATACATATAAATGACATTGGGATTTACAGAAACATTCAACCCACTAGGGATGCCGCAATTGATTGGCCGATATTCAGTAAAATAATGTGATCGCATCACATTAATGCTTTCTAATCGGCAATCTACATTGTGAACAACAAATCCATGTTGAAATCGGCAGGAGGAGAGCTAGTACCGCTAGATGTTAGCAGCCGGTGTGCAACACAGTCCAGCTTGGCTAAATAACGGAGCTAAGAGCTAACTTTAACGGAGGTTTTGACGGGACGGTGACATTTTTTTTTTTGGGACGGTGGTGAAAAAAGTCCAGAGCTTTGTATACCAGCTGCTATAACAAAATAACAGAAAAAACGTCCGATATGGCTCATCAATGATCGCCGGCAAAATACGTGAACGGGGTATCTCTACAACACATACACACACACACACAAACATGCATTAGAAACAGCATACAAACTTGATAGTGGAGGTTGAGTACGCAAAAAGTTTTAGAATATGGAAGAAAGAGGTTATGAGAAGAGACAAGGGGATGGGCACTCCACTCTCTGAAAGAGAATATGGGGGTTTTCACGCATGCTGCTAGGAAAAAATGGGTCCAGATAAATTGTGAACTTCTGACTTAAATGCAGTCAGAGCAGCAGTTACTCCAGGGGTTGCTATTGATTTTTTTTTCTTCCCTTCCGTTCCTCTCCCTCTCGTGCTTCTTCTCTTTCATACTCTGTCTTTTTCCCACGCATTTCCAATTAGTATGCAGGAGTGAGGCTGAAGGAGCACCAGCTACCTGGGGAGCAGAACTCCAAAGTCACAAGCAAGCAAACAAACAAACAACACTGGTAATGGTCTTACGCACACATGGATACACACACGCAATTTCTTAATGCAAGTTAATATGGACACCATTATGTCAATCAGGGCTAAGTAGCTATCTTTAGCCTTTTAAGCTGTTCATATATTTTCTTGCTTAAGAAAGGGGCTAAAATGTAGACTATCAGACATCAGGAAGAAAACCGCATTAGCTCTAGCAACCTGACACCAAATGGGCAGCTTCTATCTAATTTGGGGGTTGCTGTGGATGTTGTCTGTCTTTTGCATTTCTAATTGACAAGAGGGTAGAATCATGGGATCATTGTCATTTTATGAGCCAACATCAAGCTAGTTGAATTAGGGTGCATCGCTTAGGACACTGATGCATCTTGATTTATTATAATGCTGAAAGACGTGCACATGCGTACAAAATCAGGCAGTCATTCTATAAACAGGCAATATCCAGCACAAGACAGATCTGGGCCGAGTGAACAAAAAAAAAAAAAAAAAAAGAATAAAAAAGTAAGAAGCAATGAGGAGGATTGCGAGCATGACTTTGCTAGGCTATAATCATCAGAACAGAAAAAGATGGAAAAGCCAGGTCTTCTAAACCTGAAACAGTGCTGAGGCCATGAGGACAGCTTGCTATTAATAGCGGCAGATTTTTTATTCAAGAGGGCTCTGCTGTTGTGCTTTCTCTCACGCTTGTGCTGCCTCTCTCGCACCTTCTCTGTTCTTTCTCTATTCCTGCACATTGTGTTCCCCAAAAAAGGGGAAAACACCAAGTGTTTATTGTCCTTAGAAATCAGAAGATTTAAAATTTTTGATGCATTTATAAACGGTCATTATCATAACCCATTACTGCACCTTCAAGCCAAGAGGATCGTTCATGGTGAACTTAAGGGGCTCATAACACAAGACTTCCCACATGCAGTCTTATGTAAGCCTAAAGGTTGTCCTTTTTAACTGCACCCCTCCCTCCCTCCTCAGTATGACAGTGTTGCAGAGTGACGCCTACTTCTCAGTGACTCTCCACCCCCACCAGGCCACCTCCACCCTCCCTCCTCCCACACAGGGATACAGTGGAAGGGAATTCCTCATTACCTCAGCATTTGCCTCACTAAACACGTTTTGTGTGCGTCTGTACAAACATATACGAACAGAAACTGATCACTAGCATCTTTCAGGCTGTAATGTTTAAAGTCCATCTACTTAAAACCTTTCCTTCCAGCTTAAAACAGATCAAATGAATTGCACTTATACAAGTAGAAACGTATGCATTATACTATATGAACGATCTTCCAGCAAGCCCCATTGTGTGATTTTTAAACTGTTGCTAAGGCATAATTAAATAAAATAGCTGCAGGAACTTTACAAATACCAACAATGAAAAGTGTCAAGATAGGAGGCAATTATAACAGCAGCAATGGCTGCATGTTAAAGCAAATCTCAGAGTTGTGAAAAGCACATGAACAGGCTACATCTCACCTACAAATTATTAACACCCAATGACAGACATACACACAAAGCACATGCTTACTGTATTTGAATTCAGCTCTGTGAATCTCTGGATCGAATCAGGTGTCTCACAGATAAAAGCACATTATCGCAGGAGAAGCAGCAGCAGCAGAAGCAGCTCTGGACCAAGAAAACGCTAGTTTTATCTCGCCAAGTCGCACAGATGAATGAATTCCATTTCCTGCAGCATGTAAATAGCAGAGTTTCAGGGGTGTTTACCTCTGTCACTCTTTTCAGCTCATTCTACTTTCCTCATCTTCACGCTTGCTCTCTTCCTCCCTGTCTGTAGGCACCAACAGCTCTGTTTTGTTAATGAATTTCATGAAAATGGACAGACAACTCGTTTTTGACTGCCCCCTCTGTTTTTCTGAATGAAGCACACGCACTACAGGGAAACAGAAAGCCTTGCTTGCTAGCTGGCTCCCTCTCTCCCTACTGCTCATATGCTATCATGCGCACAGTTTGCACCGCTCCCTTCTCCTCCAACCCTCCCTTTTGTGTGGATTCTCTCTCGCTCTCTCTTACATATCTTGTTTGCTCTCTGCCTCTGTCTAACAATATAATTGCAATGACAGCCAAACCAGGGCTTGCAAGAAGTCCAGCTGTGTGTCACTTGATACAACAGCAGGATGAGTATATGAGAGTTTACAGTAAATACATTTATTCTAACTTCTGTTAAAGGTTTGATACTTTTTTGTGCAAAAAAAGACATAGGCATACATCGGCAGGCAGGCAGGCAGAAGAAACCGTTCAGGCACACTGTAGTCACCATTCGACAATTTTCATTTCATTGGAATATATGAAGTGGATATCTGTAGCCTGTGTGGACAAACTGAATGAGCTCAAAGTACTGACAGCTGCTGGTGAAACAGAGCACTGCTGCAATGTTCAAAAAATAAATAAAAACGGGGGGGTTTTGAAGAAAAAATAGTGGGAGAAAATAATGAAATCACCTCATTAGCTTGGAAAAACCTTAATCCCACAAGACGACATATTTGCATCTTTTCCCTGCAGCCCCTTCACTGCAAACGACAGCTGAAAGACGCAGTGGAAAAGAGGCAGTCAAAAGTTCACCATCAAAGGAAACGTCAGCAGGGAGCTCTAGGTATGGTAGCATAAGTCCAGGGATGTCTGTCTCATAGATGGTTGAGTTCTTGAGTTGACATGCAACAAGGCTTTATTGGGCACTTCGGGGGGGGGGGCACAATCTGAACAATGTGTGGCCAAGTAAAGCTGTGTTCCAGTTTTGAATTACATTCAAGTAGCAGTGACCGAGTTAGTCTTTGACAGTTAAATCAGTAGTTGTGAATTTTTTTTTGCTATAACCAGGGTAACTAATAAACCATCTCAACACTCCACAGTATGTAAACGCAGAAAATCTTTAGTGTGCAAGGTAACCAGACCAACGGTTATAAATAGGGATCAACTGGTGTAAATGTGTTGAGTCCAAAACACACGGGAAGAACAAATTGAATCAAAGCAGCCAGGCCTGTTATTTTCTAGGTGCTCCTCAGCAAAAGGTGGACACGTCACAATAAATTGTCACCGTTTCAATGGCTCAGAAATGTTTGTGTTTTTTTTCCACACTCAAGGCTACTGTACATCAGCTTTTTCTCTTTTCAGGTTATAGCACATCTTCTGTAGTCTTGTAGCAATCACTATGTACCAGGAGAAACTTACAGTTGATGTATAAAAGTATCCAGACATACATGTACCTGACCCAGTCCCAGTATCAAATCATAGCTAAAGTGGTTGGCTCCTAAGTTAGGAATTAAAGTTAGTTTACACAAAAGACAGGAAGAACTCAAATTATCTCAGTGTGCCTTTGAATATAATGTAAGGCAACCTGCCCCCGAGATGTTGACGATTCAAATCAAATCAAATGTAAATAGAAATATTTACAGCGGCAACATTTTCAAAAATTCTCAAACACAAGCCTTGCATTAAACAGCAGGCAAAGTTATTTTGCATTTGAGTGCAGAATTAAGCTTTCTACCAGCCAACCAATCTAAGGCTTTTACTGTGAAGCAGCTTCAGCTTCCTGTAGCCTTGTGCTGTGTTCAAAATCCGGGTGACAAAAGCAACACAACAGCTAAGCATGTCCAGCTACATTGTAGCCGTTGAAGTGTTCCTCAAGCGCTGTTGACGTTGTTATGTCGTTAATTAGCAATGCGTTTTTCTTTCTTTTTTTAAGAGGAACGGAACAATGAGTGAAGTGGACCCAAGATGGTCAAATTTAAAAATATGATTGTTTACGATCCACAGATTTTGATTTGTTGCGCGTCAGTTTGTAGCTTCATGTCACTGGCTTCCATTGAAAAACAACTTTTAGCTGTTGCTTTGTCACTCAAATTGCAAACGTTGCATTAGTCAATGACATTAGCAACTGCAAACTCTTCTGTGCACTGAATAAAGCTATATTAAAAATATAGACCATTTCTTACACGTTTTTGTTAGCAGATCAGTTATAAATATAATAGAAGGAAGCAGTAAAAGAATATGGAGATTAGATGGACAGGTACATTAAACAGGTGCTTGCTGCAATTTAGGCAAACATCAAAACTCACAAGGCAAGTGACACCTTTTACTGTCAACAAGTAGTCTGCCATACATGTGTTGATGTGTGTGTAACTGGTGAGGTACAAGGTACCACAGTAGGTCTGAACCTAGAAATGTGCGTTCAGGGATCCCTGTTCTTACAATATTGGAACTAGTTCTCCGCAATTCAACCTTAGTTGAATGGGCCATATTGTTTCTCTCAATTGGCACCCAGGGCTGTCATTACTGGATATTTCAGATTTCCCTCTGTGCACCATGTCTCATTCATTCCTCACTTTAACTTTATTATATCCATTGTTTTAAATTCATGTGACAGCACATTTGTGGTGTAACTGCCTGGTAGATGCATAAGCCTGTTAAAAAAAGTAAAGACAGTCAGATCGTGCAAATCCTTTCTACTCTTGCATTGAAGTTCCCCTAAAATCTTGTTTTCGGGTGCTGGGACCTCATACTGATAATGGATAATTGAGCATGTCAATCTTCCTATCTTTATTTCCAAGGACACTACACTGCAGTAGTCTAAAGCACGAACATTTGAGGCAGAAAACATGCCTAGATCCCTGTAAAAGCACATTGGGTATTGTGAGTTTGCCCACATTGTTAGTCTGCCACTTACATTATAAAGATATCTTAGGTTTGACTCTTGACAATAAGCAAGGAAATGTTCTTCTTCAGCACCTCACTCTGTCTTTGATTCAAATAGAGTCAAGATTTGTGGATCCTGCAAAAAAATAAGTACTGTACAGAAAATGGATGGACGTTTAGCACACAACTGGCCTTCTATCTTAGCCAAGTTAGGACGCAAAACCAACCAATGACTCTGCAGTCTTAGCATGTTTGACCACATGACTGGGATAAAGGGGATGGTATGCACTAATGCCTCAACCCAAGTCCAGCAGCTTCTTCTGCATTTGGGCAGCCAGGTAGCCCCTTTCACGGGACAGTAAGAGAAGACAGTGAAGGGCTTATAAAGCAGGAAGGAGAAAGGGGAGGAGTGGAGCAAGGATCAGTTGCCAAAGATACCATAGATAAACCTTTCGTGAACACAAATCACAAGATGATGCAGTCTCCACACACAGCATATGACTGAGGTAATGTTATAAGGAAACACTATGAAAATGGTTATTATTTAAACAGCAAACGTACAAACAGACCAAAACAGAGCTTTACTACATACAATTGTGTTTGGACATAACCAGTTTCTTATTGACTTATGATTTAGCATGAGTTGAATGAGGCTTATTTTGGCCCAAATCTTTGAACAAATAAAGCTACTCGTGCATTAAGCTTTGCAGCAATTACACTGAAGTCAGTCAGGCAGCTATACCCAGTCTGAGGGTAGGCTTACGGCCATGCAACCAGTCACCTCCCTTCTGCTCTGATCAATAATTTACATCAAAGCAAGCAATGAAAAAGAGATATGGAAACAGAGGATTGAGAAACTGTGACTGACAGACAAAGTTATCAAGAGAAAGGGGGCTCTGAAAACAAAGAACAGGAGAATAGGGAACAAATAAAGATGGAGAGACAGAGAAACAGAAGCAGGAGTGGTTAAGAGAAAAGAGAGATAGGAGCATCAGCAACAGCACCACGCTTGGTGCTCTGGCAGAGATCTATAAATAGCTCTTCAAATCTCTCTAGAAAAAGCCTCTCTTCTGCTTATGCTGCTGCAAACAGAAATTCAGAGACAGAAGAAGATATGGATACCTCGCTGACAAATAACACGGATCATGTCTTATCGGATAATGGCTGCCTATTTCAATTACATCACCCCGTGAAATACAGTATTAAAATCGCTTTTACACCATCCATCTTGAATTGTATAAATATTTGATTGTAGGAACGGAATACAGTAAAAACAAGTAGGTTACATCCAACACAAACTCACATGTTCTACTGGCGTATGAATAAAGAATGATTTGTTTATAGTCATGTATCCTTCAAACAAACAAAAAAAATCAATAAGCACACTAATAAAATCTCTTCATCAAGTCTTACACTTGTCCACAAAAATGTCAGTTTCTAAAATGTATTGATGCTTCACAATTTGATAAGTAATGCAACATATTGATTTGATTTGTTGCAGGGTATAAGGGGGGAAATACGCCATTTTTCTCATTGCCGGCGTTAGCAACAGCAGACTGTTGATTTAATGACTCACCTCCATCAGATCTTTCTATGGATAAGCCTTTTCTCAATGACACTACCCCTAACAGCAGCAATTTTACTCCGTATTATTTAGGAACGATAGGTGGTTAAATTACAAATGCAGAGAAAAGAGCTTTAGAGGGGTGACAGCTGGTACTGAAAGAAGCACTGTGTATACCAATGCTTTACACTAGAAATACTGAAATTGCTCAGGAGGGGTACCTCCTTAACATGTCCTTAATCTCACTCAGATCAGTCTACAAAGGGATGAGACAAATTGTGACATTTTTCAAGATAAACCCCACTTTGAATGTGACTATATTGGCAGTTCTTGCCTGCCCCTTGCCAATTCAGTGCATCACATGACTGGCCAATCGTAATGAATATTTATGTTTTCAGACACACATGCTGTTTTCCCAGAGCAGATGTTTGAATCACAGCTCTGACAGTCTGTGCTGTGATCCCACCTAGTTTGACACAACGGTCTTGCCATCTATTTTCAGCTCGAGTAACAAAATGTTGATCTTAAGCCAAGGCAGAAAGACCAATGGCCATTTGTCAAGTTTTTCTCAACAAACCCTTTTTCTTAGCTGAATCCTCCTCAGTCGTGTGTTTTACAAACCATAGATAAGAGAAGAAAATGAATGTGACTGACAGGCTTGTTTCTGTTTTATCTCAAAAAGTCAAAAGTGAAGTATGCGTTGGATGACAGGCATTACCTTAATTTGGAGGATGACAAGGAAAGTTTAAGAACGCATTATACAATGTAAACATTAATGCAATAAACTCAGTAGTTCTTTATCGTTTTTTTTTTATGATTTCTACATCTTCCCACTTCAAAATCAGACTCATAACAACTAATATTCAATCAATAATATAAACTATGGGTTTTGTAACTTCTGGTTGACTTACATTTACACCTTGTTTATTGTCGTTTCTGACCATCGGTGGGGACAAACATACAGTATACACGCCAATGTGTAATGGGATAAATAACACCTTGTTGTCACCATCTCAGGTGGGCTTTAAGAACGATTGCAAGGAACAGCTACAAACAATTTATAACCACTTCAATATGATTAAACCAGATAATCACTTCATTCACAGTCACTTCAGTTACGCATTCATTCACCGAGTTATAAGTAACGTCTCACAGCTAAGATTAGAAGGATAAAGTGTTAACATGGCCATCTCGTGTCAGGCATGGAGAACGCGGACTTTAAAGATGGTGCTTAACGTCACGTTATATATCTGACTAAAAAATCATGGATCATCGAATATAAGTTATCTCAAGTCATCTTAAATGTTCAGCTCACCGTTTTGCTGGCCGTATGTAGCAAGTCCGTGTGACGAATCCTTCAAGTTGTGTCTGTAGAGAACAGATAGCAGTATGGTCAGAGCCGTGGCAGTGCAGTTGACTGAAAATATTAGCTTGCCCACACGCTAACAATAGCTAGCTCACGGCATTAGCTTGCTTCCTCCGGCGAGCATAATTAGCCACCTACAGCACCTAGCAAACCTAGCTAATGTTAGCTAGCTAGCTAGCTAGCTAGCCTTTTTTCAGTGTACGCTAGCAACCCCACTTTAACAAAACTTAGCGTGTATATTACAACTGGTTAGCCAACAAAGAAGCATACGTTTAGAGGAAGGCGAACCTTGTTGTAAACCTGTACTAGCACTGTCAGGTCTCAAAATAGGAGGTGGTAGCTGGCACTGTTAGCTAGCTTTCCGAATGACTTACCAATGCTAATATAATGCAGCTGCTAGCTGCGACCCCGACTGTCAAAATAGCGCCGCGTGAGGGGAGAGCGGCATGAACGTTAACGATAGATAGCAAGCGCTGAGGAGCGAGGCAGTTGATCGTCGTTACAGGAATACAGCGAAATAACAACAAAACGCCAAAGAATAAAAGGACACAAATTAAAGAAAAAAGAAACAAAACGCTATTCCCCCTTCTCGGCTCAGGCTTGTATGTATGTGTGTGTCAGCGTCACTTTTTTCCCCCTCACCGACAGTTTACGTCAGCGGCGTACTTCACATTCGCAGGGAGACGTTCAGGATACAGTAAAGTTGTTTGTGTATTATTTAACGTTACTGCACAATAACAATATTTTTATATATATGTTTGTTATACATATATATGCATGTATATATATATATATATTACAAAACATCCAATTTATTTTACTAAATGTAAATGTACTTAATTTCATTGTTATTCTACTAGGCACTGGTGTTTGTACAACTTCTTATACACTTTATATGTTTTGCTCCATTGTTTTTTATTCTTATATTGGTGTCATTTTTTAAGGAATCTCTGGCGCAAGAATGTCCTCCAGGATTAACACAGTTCTGTTATTTTATCTATCCACTGGTCCCATTATAGATGATAACTCTACAGTTAAAATAGATCCTACATGCTGTGGACATACATGCACATAATGTACATAGTCATCCTGTCAATCTGTATAGTTTACAATTTACAGAACACTTGACTTATATTTAGACAACATATTCTTAACCTTTATTTTTCCAGCTTTAATGTCCTTGTTGCTAGTTCTTACATCTATATCTGTGTAAGTACATTGAGAGCAATGCAAAAAACAGAGTCTAATTCTTTGTATGTGTACACATGCTTGGCTAAAAAAGGTGATCTGATTCCTATATCATTAAGGTGACAAGTTGGCTCCAGTTTTGACAATACTCCACTTTGGTTGGAAAGCAATGAAGGTTTATTGGCATTATAAATCTTAAACCACTGCAGCATTTTATAAAAGCATAAGTTTCTACAGAATATCACCGACATAACGAATCCTGTATAATGAATATAGAATATCAAAAACACATGGGCTGCTTAATATTTACATTAACAGTCTAAAATTGAATAATTATGCGTTTTATCATTATTTTCATCTTAAATTCATGATTAGGTGGTCGTTGAGTGAAATACAATTTTTTCTTTACTTTTATCTTTTTTACATTTTTCGAAGGCACCAATACATAAGTAAAGTTTGTTGTAGTTCCCAAAGTTCCCCACATGTCGGCAGGCAAGTACTTTAATGCCACTTTAAGACCTTGTCTCTCAACCTCATATTTAATCCCAAAACTAAAATATATATGCCTATCGGCTAAACTATAAGTACCACTGGTATAACTAGTATATTTTAATGATACATTTATACAGTTCAGGACACCTTCTGAGAAAACTTGATTGTCAATACAGCTTGTCTTATATGTGTCCATGTGGAAGGCTACACATTCAAAAGGTGTCCTGTTTTAGGACAACACATGTAGTGATAGGGCCCTTTTCAACACTGCATTACACATTATCTGTAGGCCTATGTAGCTTATAATATTATTATATTTATTTCATTGGGTGCAGAGCTGTAGGTTTGTGAAATGGTAGTCAATAACTTATTAGCAACATGTTACTTCATTCAACGTGTTTCACTAATTCAGTACCTATCTTGCCACTCTACCTGTTTACAAACTAACCCAGAACAGAACACTTTATGACATTATGTATATTATTATAAGTATAAATTGGGACTTTGAATGTCAATATGTGCAGATTCACAGTGCAAAAAGGTTACATTAAAGCCTATGCAACTTTAGCCTCTGTATAAAAATGCGTGAGAACCCAAATAGACAATCAAGACTTGTACGGGCAACATGACAGAGAGAGTCATTAGTCTTTCTCTTTCTTTCTTTCTCTTTCTTTCTTTCTTTCTTTCTTTCTCTCTTTCTCTTTCTTTCTTTCTCTCTTTCTCTTTCTCTCTCTCTCTCTCTCACACGCACACTCTCTGTCTCTCTCTCTGTCGCTGTCTCTGTCAGTCTCTCTCTCACTTTCCCTCTCTCTCACTCTCTCTCTCTTTCTCACACACACACACACACACACACACACACGGCATCATGCTGTATAATATTATGCCACCTTGAAGGAACATGACGGAACGTGTTTCAAATACCGCGGTGCAGTCCCCCGCCTCATAGCCTCGAGCTCTTTTTCACGTTTTGAACTACAATTGTTTAGTGGCTGTGTGGCTCGTGCTTTCTGTAACTGGGTTAAAGGGCACTGCATTTAAACTTTGATCGGCAAGAGTTGTGTCGGGTTGCATATCCTGCTTAGTGGCATACGTAGGTGACGACATTATATCCACTTGATCCTAAAATGTATTAAAAAAAAACATCTTTCTTAAACAGTCGTCTTTATTAATGCAAAGCAGCGAGTATATCCTAGCAAGTGTGTCTTTGACATACGTTGTATTGATTCCTTGTGCCACCAGTCATCCCCTCTCTGTGTAGGTCTTACGTGCGTGCGTGAGAGCAGGACACACTGATGCTTTGCCAGTAATTTCCTCGGTGCCCCGATGCGCTCATTGGTGCGTCCCTCCAACGTGTCACCAGTTTTGGTGGATTACCCCAGATATCTTCACCATCGGGTGGGTGAAACACCATTCCTTTCTCTCAACTCCTGTCTTCACGGTGTCCTCCAGCTCTCAATAAGGACCTCTGTCAACATTTTGGAAACTTGTGACTTCCAAAGAACAACTCGGGAAATAGGATTTGAAGACTTTTATTTGTACTTTTACGCACGCTTAGCTCACAAATGCATTTATTTACTTCCGAGTCGAAGATGACGCCTTATTTTTATTTTTTGCTTTTGGCACCCTTGCTGTTGCAGGGTCTCTGGGTCAGTTGCTCCCCTGGCTGTGCGTCCTGTGGCTTGCCGGCGATGGAAAAAAGCGCAGAGGAAATGCTGATGATAGAGATCGTCAAGCAGCAACTTTTGGACAAGCTGCACCTGAAAGAGAGACCGAACATCACTCAGGCGGTTCCCCGGGCAGCACTCCTCACTGCGCTGCGCAAACTGCACTTGGGGCGCGTCAGACAAGATGGTACTCTTGAACTAGAAAACAGTATACCTACCAAAGATCAAGGCTATGAAATAGTCAGCTTTGCAGAGCTAAGTAAGTATGGTATTCACATATTACACTATAAAGCAGTTTTTCCCTATATGGCACTAAAACACCACATGTTGCACTTTAGGCATTTCAGTGCATAAAATGGACAAACATTCAGGGATTCTGTTTGCCTTGTTACCTACTTTACTTTGCTGTACTGCTCCAAGCCATGTAAAAGCTTAGGTTAAGAGTATCTGTCTTCACCTTTTATATGTAATCATAAGTATAATATGCTATATATGTGTATGCATGTATGTATAACATAAGGTAAAATGTTTGAAATGGGTGGAAGTAGATCTTAAGTTTTACATTAATCTGCAGCTTTATTTTATAAGCTTGGTTTACAATGATTTCCCAGTTGGTTTTGAAACAGGTGACTCTAACATTTCCAGAATATTAACAGTCTCTGTTCTTAAAATGTCATTGATCCATAGATGAGACAGAGAGGGATGATGCAGCCAGCCTCAGTCTTACCTTCCAGTTTGTGCAGGAGCGTGGCCAGAGTATCCAGGTGCTGAAGTCTTCTCTGTGGATCTACGCCCGCTCCTCTGAAGACCACCATCGAGACTCTCGCCTCTCTGCCCGGGTTTTCCTCTCTGCTGAAGGTGGGGTGCCAGGCTCTAACCGCACCCTGGTGATGGAAAAGATGCTGGAGGTCCAGGAGAGTAACTGGCACACTTTCCCCATCACACGCACCCTGCAGGCCTTCCTAGATGGGGGCCAGCACCAGCTGCGGCTGGAGGTCAGCTGCGATGAAGATGGGAAGAACCTTTGCTCCCTAGGTGGCTCTGCTGACACCCCCAACAAGCCCTTCCTGGTGGCCCAGGTGCGTCTCCGCGAGGACCACTCCAAACACACACTCAGGAAGCGCTCGTTGCGTTGTGGTGAAGATGTAAGTGTGTGCTGTAAAAGAGAATTCTACATCAAGTTCAAGGATATCCAGTGGAATGACTGGATCATCGCACCTGAAGGCTACCATATGAACTACTGCATGGGTCAGTGCCCCCAACATCTGGCTGGCTCCCCAGGCATTGCATCCTCATTCCATGCCACTGTCTTCAGCCAGCTGAAAGTCAACGGCATTAACACGGCTGCATCGTCATGTTGTGTTCCCACTGAGCGACGGCCACTCTCTATGGTGTACTTTAACTCCCAGCACAGCATTGTCAAGACGGACGTCCCTGATATGATAGTGGAGTCCTGTGGATGTACATAAAGGACAGATTATTGAAGACATGGTATAGTTAACATAAAATTGTTTGAACAAGTCTTCTAATATGCAGTTTGCAAAGAGCTAAAGATAAAATGTTGAGTGCCTAGAACCAACTAAGTGAATCTAAATGAGACTATACACTGAGTCTCAATGCAGACACATTTCTTTATCCACATGTCAGAGGCATTAATTAAAGAGAGGATAGAAACTAAGCAACCTTAATATTTGGCAGACACAAAACACACAAAAAGATGTGATATTAATGTAAAACATTTATAGTGGCGACCAGGCCATAACTCCCGCTTATATTAAACAAACTGCTTATGGAGGTCACACGAAACACAAAGAGACTAATATGAAGCCTTCACTGTAGTGTACATTTTAGAGATGCATGCAATCTTTTTTTATTTTCGTCATTTATAGGTTATTTATTTTGTATTTCACATTTGCTGCTGGGATTCAGTCTAAAGAAAAATGTTTTATGGATCTCAGGAAATTAAAAAACATCGGCTATAGTATTTTTTATATGTAATGGTCACAGTGTCCACTGTAAGATACAATATATACTCCAAAGTCTTCATTAT
Organism: Bovichtus variegatus; assembly: GCA_943593645.1. Taxonomy (NCBI): domain Eukaryota; kingdom Metazoa; phylum Chordata; class Actinopteri; order Perciformes; family Bovichtidae; genus Bovichtus; species Bovichtus variegatus. The sequence continues at coordinate 7,063,182 of CALSCE010010723.1, read as the reverse complement.
ATAGAACTGTTATATCTTTTCTTAGCCTAACTAAATAATGCCATTTTAAAACAAGGCTTTGAATGTAATGAAAGAGATCCTTGATTTAAAGTGTACCTGTTTCATTAACTCACCTTGACAAAGTACAACTTGGACATCGAGAATCAAGTCATCTTGGTCTAAATACCAAAGAGAAACCATTGAGTATTATTACTGACTAATTATGTGGACCTGTGACACAATGTTCATATGGACTTTTATTTGTATGCTATATAGGACTTTTTCTGAATTTCCACCCCACAAAAATGTTAATTTTATTGTGAAGTTGTGATGAGAAGCAGCTTTTGAACAGGTACAATCTGCCCTGACTTCTGTCTGAGCACACCCAATGCTGCAGGTTGAAATATGTTTGATCAGCATCTCCACTGTATTATTTACACAAGTAGGCTAATCAGTTGGGTAACTATGTCTCTGACAGCATATGAACCCAAGGTCATTTCTCAGCAGCGTGAGCAAACATTTAGCTATTGCTTCAGTGTCAGGTAATGTGAAGGTCTGTGAGGCAGGTCACTGAGCATGTGGTGGTGCATGTTGGCATTTATATCTCAAAGTCTAAAGTTTTCTTGGATGATGTAAAATTAGAAGCTTTCCAGCTCAAGGCAATCTGGTATTTGGCAATCTGGTATGTGGCACTTTTAGGGATTTGTAAAAAAAAAAAACATCTTCCTTCCATCGTATCCCAATAGCACAATTTATAGTCTTATAACTTATAACTATGTCCATGCCTGGAAAATGATCAAGTATTAGTATAAGTTTATAATTTTAAAAAATGCCAGCATCCATACTAAAATAACTAAGGTGTGATGCGCACTATTGCCCTGCAATGTAACACGTGACAGAAATGGAGATGGGGAAAAAATGGTGCAACACCTCGCACATCTTTCAAATTTGAAATTGACAAAGAGTCCACAATTAAAAAATCTGCCAGCACACGCCTTGTGTCATTTCATGTTAGGAAGCATTATGAAGTATGATCCTTTCCTGTATTCCAAATTTTAAGAAGTATTACACTGCTAGTACCAAATACATCTATAGTATAGATTTGAGACCCAGGCCTTGTCTACTTCTCGCCTATGTTTACACCAAGTGTAAAAGCCAAAGATATTTTCTGCTTTCTGGATGTGTCATTGGTTTGTCCTTGCTGCGTTGGTAAATTGTATTGTACTGCCATGATACACAGGAAAGATTTTAGGGCAAATAAGTTGAGGCATTTTGCTCAGTCATTATACCAATATTTTTTATAACATTTCTGTCCAAATAGCCCACACACTTTTTTCACCTCTCTGTTGCCTGTAAAAGCTGCTCTTGAATTATTTCTTATCTTGCAAGAACCCCCTGTCCCACGACTCAGTGTGACATTGAGGCGCCATTATAAAATAACTTATTATGCACTTTATCACCCTACTGTATTTTTAGAGCACAGTTTGCTTGAAGGTTCTACTACTTATAAGTCTTCCTAGAAAAAGTAGCTACTGTCGGCCAGCAGAAAGCAAATGTCAAACATCTTATTTTCTTAACCTCTAGTTGAGTTTAAATGTGTTGTATTGCATGTGTTTGCAGAGCACACATCTTTCTGTATACTGTAACTGGTGGAAATGCAGCCAGGATTTGAATTTTGTGTCAATTTAAAGTTGTAATTATTGTCTTTATTTTTATATCATGCTGTATTCTATGCATAAAGAATTATTTGTAATAGCAATTAAATGCAAATGTTTTGTCACAATGTGCTGACAGGATATGACTACAGTTAAAGTATATTTTTAAATAAATAATTGTTTTAAATCAACCTGGTTATTTCCATTATATTTTCTAACCATCTCTCCTCTTTAGGCGGAATGACAACACACTGCACCTGAGAACAAACATATTAATGGTCATTATAAAAATGGATACAACATAAACTGACCAGCAGAGAAAATAAACCAGTTTCAGTTTGACAGTGAGAATATGTTTTGATTTAGAAAACTCAGGACAAACTTCCCCGTCAATGCTTTTTACAATGCATTGAGTTTTCTTTCTCTCCCACAAGCAGTATGAATATACATTTTTATACCAAGTGCATAAAGGATAAAACATGAGTATAAGTCAGTGGTATTCCTCTTAAAGCAGATATCCAATTTTAGCCAACATGAGAATCAAGTTACCTGCCATGTAAACACATTGGCACTGTCTCTAAGGCAAAGGCATGTTTGCTTGTACAAATAGTGGAAGTGGCTTTATGGACCGTCTGTGTTTGGTGTGTAAACAGTTGTCAGAGTCTCTTGGCATGTTGTCATTTTCACAGCATTCATTTGCATCTGGGATTGATCCCAATCTAAAGCTGAGACAATGATATAGAAGTAAACAATCAATTTTACAAAGAAACAATGAGTGTATTTTATTTTGGCAAGCTTATGAACTGTAAAGAATGTGTGTCCTGCTAGTTGTGAAGAGCACACAACCACACATGATTTCATGCTGAACCATGATTGTAAACATTTCTATGTGCTGAAGAGAACGAATAATATACATATAATGGAATAATGTACTCCAGCATTTATATAAACCACAGTTTTATGTTTTAAAACCATCTCAAAGTGAATGCTGGAAAGATCAATTGCTAAAAATCCTTGACTTCAACTTGACAAAAACAGTATGTCAAAATATAATGTCCTTTCCTGCCAAAATTTGCCAACGCCTCTTCTACAGCCAACAGCGGTGCTGTATTACAAATTGTTTGTTCATATTCCTCTCCAAGCCCCTGGTGGTCAAATTTATCAGTGATAATTTAGCATTGACATGCTAAAATAAATGGTCCAATTGGGTTATTCCTCCTAATAATAAGAATAATAAGAATAAGAATAAGAATAATACCTATAACAAGAAGAAAACCACATAGACTCTGGGTTAGTTCTGTTTTTTTGGTCACTGGTACGTGGACTCGATCAACACATACCAATCATCTTTTTTCTGACACTTTAACTTACACCTGCATAACCCTATCCTCACCTACTTTCATAACCTGTTTTTTGAAGAAAGCAGTCCAGACCACCTCTACCACAAAGACTGAAGGAGGCTGATGCAGATGTTTAACCACCAAGCAACACATAAAACCAGCAGATTACATTAAACAGTATTTTTCAGAGTCAAGAGCGCGGAAAAATTCAGGTGGAGTAATACCTCAACATCTTACATCGGACACTCTGAAAGAAATGTATAATGTACATGAAGACATGAAATAGCTTTAGGATCATTTTAGCATACCTTTGGGCATTGTTCAACAGAGAGTCTGTGACAGTCAGATATAGCTTTCCATTCATTCATTACTGGTAGAAAAATGAATCCAGGTTTGAAATACAGTAGTCCAGGTATTGGGCCCCCCCTTCTGGGGTGACGATGAACTGTTATGTGAATTAGTATCAATACTTCTTCGCTTTTCTAATGGAATAGGATGTATGCTTAACAACATAATGGTAATAATTGACTACATAGTACATACAATCTTGAGTAGTTACAACAGAACAAGTACCGAAATAATCAGAAACAAACCGCTAATTAATCAATAGCATATCTGGCTCTTTAGTTGCTCGTCGCTAACTTTGACTGTTTTTTAGTTGTTAAATAACTCTGAAAACACTGTAGAGGAGATAATAAGTTACTTGAGACTGTTCGATACTATGCACCCTCACTGTGTCCCAATTCAGGGGGATTTGGGATACTGAACTTATACACACACACACACACACACACACACACACACACACACACACACACA
>CALSCE010010723.1:6983448-7059379 GCA_943593645.1 Bovichtus variegatus | reverse complement strand
CACACACACACACACACACACACACACACACACACACACACACACACCTGGGTTTCCTGTCATCACCTCACTGCAACGGAAGTGTCTAGAATTTTGCTGTCCGGGATACTTTTCCCAAACTTTGATGTGGTACAATTTTGATTATGTACTTTCTACCATATAAATAGTCCCACTAGTTTTCACTGGAAACTAGAATCAAAAGTAAAAGTAGTGAAAACTCTCCACAGTGACGATTATTCACAGAATGCTATTGATGTTAAATTCTTAAACTAATATTGTAATGCTTCGAGCAACACAAGAACATTTCCATTTACCTCCATTGTATTAGGGTGGCGGAAGATGGTTCAGCAGAAGGTATCTTAAAACTAAAACTTGGGCAAATAAAACCACGTGTATCGCTAAGGTAAGTGTGTCATTTTGTTTTTGTGATGAGGATGAAGTGACCCTGTAACCAACCTCTGCTCCCTGGTTCCTGCTGGTGCGAATGTGCTTGTGAACACCTGCGAGTCTGGAAACTCCAACTGTGGTTCTTGATTAGGCTCCGAAATAACGATAGGCTATTATTTGCACATTGTAGAGGATGAGCATTTTCACAAATGCAGATCCCAGTGAAATATTGTCTAAATGTGAACGTCTTTTCATCAATGTACAAAGGTCTTTTTTAAAACGTACTCTTCGACACCACGAAGCAACTGCATGGGCTCCGCTGATGGAAAGCAGATAGCTGACCTACTTTGGGAAAAATAAAAGCCTACTGACTCACTGATACAGTGGCACACTGACCCACAGACACACTGTTTGCTGTGTGCTGTTAAAATCCTAATCCTTCACTCAACTCACAATCCCACAAATCCCCTCGGGAGGGTTAAAGTGTCAGTCAGACTCGTCCCCCGCAGTGTCATGAAAGGACAGCCTGGTAAGAAACTGCTCTCACACTCTTTTCTTTCCCCCACCTGTCCTCAGGTCAACATGAAACAACAATGATATGTTGGGGCACAAACATGCAGTAATGATTATTTGCCTTAAAATAATCACGCTATGACATGTCTTCAGGGATTCGGGATTTTTTGCAATTAACATATACAGCAAATAGAAAAAAAGTCTTGAAAAGTGAGCCTGGTTTTGATTCCAAAAGTAACGTCACACTCGTTGTTGACTTCGTCAAATGAAATCCCTAAGCAGAGGGCAGATCAATTATTCAATTTAGCGATCTGAGATGTTGACCAGTAAACTAAGTGACCTGCTACAAAGCACTGTACAAACAGACATTTTAAGCATAGCTGATGACAGTAAATGCTGTTATTTACTTTAAATGCATGAGCTGAAATGAATGTATCTACAGGGCAATGTTAAAGTTCTATATATCCTAGAGTCACATGTCCTATACTGTACGTATCTGACCTATAAAAGGGTAGAGTTTATAGAAAACTTTATACCAAACAACTTCATCATACCAATATGCATTTAGTTGGCCTCACTTATTAATCAGGTGTCACTATTTGTTTCAGCTTTGTTTGGAAATTCAAGTATTTCAAAGGTCCTTCATCTGTAATGTTGTCTGAATTCTTGCTCCAACGTAGGTGGCACTTTGAATACCTTTAAATCCACAGGATGATCCCATTACGACAGACCTACTTACCTGTTATATCTATGTGTTACGTCAGAACAATTTCCAGCATCCTCAATGTGAACTCAGATAGAGCTTTACTTCTGACTTAGTGTCCACTGTTAAAGAGGCCATTTGATTTCAACAGTCTTCCCTGGATGAATTAAGTTGTAAAAAGAAGAACATTCTAAATGGTATAAATAATTATGACAGTAAAATGATACTTTACATACTGGAAAATGTCACATAAATGCATCACATTAGCAAAAACTAGAATACCTATCAAATCAAATCAAATCATTGAGCATAGTTTACACTCAGCATGGAAAATCCAATAACACACATTGTCAAAAAGAGAATAGTTTCACATAATATAACATAATTGTCGCTTCTCAATAGTTAAAAAAAGCAAACTACACATTTAATATTGATTAGATATTTTTTTAATATTTAACTATTGCTAACTGCCATTAATATTATTGATATTTTTAATAAATCATAAAAAAATATTAGGTAGCCTGTTTGTAAGTAGGTGCATTTGCTGGTTTACTGGAAATGTCTAAAAAAAAAATCAGCATTAATTCTTGCCACTTGGTGGTGTTGTTTAAGTAATAAGCTTGAGGGTCAGTTATACAGATTTACTACAGGGAAACATCCAATTAAATTAACGCCTGCTCTAGTGTGATCGTGCCATTAACCTGGTCAAGTTTACCTCCAAGAACTTCAAAATCCAAGACCAGCAGAACAAAAATGAGTTTGGGCGCTGAGGGCCTGCACAGGAAAGGTCATTTCATAATAATTAGCACGTACCTTTTACGACAAAACAATAAAAAGGAGCGAAAACTTCAATCTTAGGTGTCCAAAGTATTCAAAACTGGACAATCATTTGTCTGAGGTGTCATGAATGTCAAATCAGCTTCTTGCCTGTCACAATTCTAAGACTACAGTGATAGTGACTACAAGTGGAAACCGCTAGAGTGTGTAAACTCTTCATTGATGCTGCTGACAGTTTTGGACCACCTATACTCACACGTGACAGTGTGTCAGACAGCGTTGTTAAGCATTACATATTGTACAGGTATTCTAGCCTGTTGCTGAGCAGAAATACAACTGATGATGCTCTGGTGTCCTGAGCATATCACTGTAGGAGTAGTACGTCTTGGTATGCCAAACTCGGATCTTCTTTTCAGACATGTTGCCTTTGTTTTGCCAGGGGTTAGGGAGTATAACTTGACTTCCAAGCCTCAGCTTGTTGTTATAAACCTAATTGGACTATGTTTCTGCTGTTCTGATCTGTCTTATAAAATGCTATGTGACTATAAAGGAGGGCGAGAAGTTTGCTCAATCCACAGAGGAAAATCCATTTCTGACAGAGCCAACACACTCTGCCCTGCAAAGTGGACTTTAGGCTGAATGTCTGTGCTGTGTAGAAACAGCCATTGTTCAGAGTAGACTAGAGAGGCATTGGGCTTTTTTTAAGGTTTGGAGCTGGTTGGGTGTCAAAGATGCCACTGTGTTATAGTAACCTGCAGTCAAGTAAGCTATTTTGTGGGACTGGAAATCTAGGCTTAAGACTAAAGGCGCAGTAAGTCACTAAAACACTACTTTTGCCTGGTCAGAGAGGCCCCAACCTTCCAGCGTGGGCTGGTCAAATAAGTGGATTTCTACAAGTGAGTAGATTTCGGGATACTTCCCTTCACTCAAAAGAATGAGAACCCAACTTATCTCCAGCCTGAAAAAATGCATGATACTTGGACAATCCTTGGTAAGCCCTGAGCCAAAGGCAAGTCAGAGTTTCTGCCTGAGTCTCTTGTACAAACATGTATTTTAAATGACTAACAGCAATATCATACAACAATATTTTGTACCTATCATCTAGAGAAAAGTGTATGGCACTTTAACTACTTACTCTATAGCTTAAACATTTTGACTGCAAAAACACACGCAGTTTCAAGAGACCCTGCAGATTGTCTCTGGCACCGTATGGGTCAAATAAATATAACAATACAACAGATATATTGCTGATAACAAGCTAGACAAACATATGAATTAAAAGCAACAGGTATACAGCGTAGATCCCCATGCAATACATAGCTGCCACTTGGAAACACAATAAGAAGAGGATCCAAGGTGTCCAAAGTATAGGGCAAACCTGAATGAACTGATGGGCCAGTGGGGAAAGTGTTGTACTGTGATCATACTACTGCTAAACAGTGAGATCTCTTATCTGTAACTGTGGCTCCTGATACATTGGCTTTTTACATGTACAATTTAAAGACACGGTTACAAACAATCCAATAAAGAAAGCTAAACACTTGCTTGTTTCTTGTTTTAGTTGAGAAGCAGCTATGAAACTTAGACATGTTGACCAAGGAATTTTTCCGTTTGCTCAGAAGAAGTGAGGTTTTTTTGACAGGGACCTGTGACTGTTTGATGGACGTACATACCTTGTTTGAGAGTCTCTATAGGACTCAGAGAAGTCTTGACAGTATGGAAAAAGAAGAAAGCTGAAGGTACCAATAGATGGAGCTTTGAACAAGTGCTCCCGAAACATCAACCAATAGTTTCCTGATTTAGTTTGAGGCAGTGCAACAGTCAAAAACAAGAGAACGAGAACATAAGCATTATGAGTTCTTAAAAACAGGCAAGAAAACAAAAATAATTAGCTTAGAGATGCTATAAAGCATGGTAGAACTGAGGGTTACTGTAGAGTCATGTGATAATTCTCAGGGTTTGTCACTATGAGCGACCCCTTTCACATGCAAGTAGTCATGTGATCCATTGTCAATTTATAAATATTTGTTATGGCCACTTTAAGCCCTTCAGTAGGTATTCTGTATACAGGAACCACTGTACAGTTTAATGTAGCAAAGAGGATAAAAAAAAATGTCAGAAGTCAGGCCATAGTAACCTAAATATATTTGTGTCATTGCAGGTTGATTCATTTGTTGAAAATGATCAAATTTACCAAATTACCAAACTTAAATAGTCCCTAATGTGATAACAGCATGTTTCTGTTTATTCTGGTGAATGGAACTTTGTGTTTCTTCAGCTCATTTATCTCAGTGGCCGAGCTGCGGTTGGGAGGGGGATGTGGGAGAGGTGTGCCAGAATGTATTTTTAGTACTGCCATCAGACTCAGCCATAGTCAGATTTTTCTTTTTTTTTTTATCTGTAAAACTCTGATCATTAAAAACTAAAGAAAAAAAACCCCAACTGTATATTTAGGAATGAAACTCTCCAAATAATCCCTGACCTTGAGATTCATTCATTTAGGTTTGATACTCCTTCCATTCAACTCTTTAGTTTTGGAAGTCCAGTATCTTTTAGACACAGGTGGGTTCATAGAAAGTTCTTCAATGAGGACAGGGGCTGCTGGGTTTAAATAGTTCATGATCCAACAGGAGCTTTCATCAGCACAGCTCAGGGAATTACTGTCACAGTACTGTTCCACCTTAACCCTCACTCAGGTCTTACCACATAATTTCCTGCGGAGACCTAATTCTGCCAAGGAAGACTAAACAGAATCCATCCAATCAGATTATTGTATGCCAACTTCTAACGTGACAGTTTACAGATGTAGCAGTCGAGACTTGCACAGTTTTTTGACTGCATGCTGGATAAGGCTAAAGGAGTAAATGACTCAGTTTAACATTTACTTTAATACAGCGAGGTTGCTTTAGGCCGCATGACCTGATTATCGCTATCAAATATAATAATCAATAATTAAAATATTTTGATAAAGATTCTGATGTAAAAATCCAAACTACTATTATACTAGGTGTTCAAGCATTAGTTATCTTTACTAAAGTTATATTGGGTCTTTTCTTTTCTTTTTCTGGATTAAAATATCTTTTCAAAAAAAAAAGAAAAACATGTTTTAATTATCAACTGTAATATAGGAGATGCAATGGATATAGGATAAAGGAAGTTTTCTTTTATTGGTTGTACTCAGTAAATAATGCAACAAATCATATTCTGGGTTCTGATCATAGCGATATGCCGCACATGTGAACATAAAAATATCCTTTAATTAATTCAACACTTTGGAAGAATATAATATAGTGTCATTGTATTGCATACATACTTAACCCAGGACATAAAGAGTCATTAAATATGCCTCTCCTGCCACAGAAAACAGGATTTGCTTAGATGATGTGGATTGTATGGTGGGATAATGTCCCACATACATGTATAAAAGCACACAGTATGTTTCGATACGCATATTTAAAATGTAATATCATGAATATATAGAGGATATCCTAAGTGATGATATCATCCTCTCTTTAATGGTGAATACTGTATATGGTACAGCATTGTTTTCATGGTGTTTTGGTTTGCCTTGTGCTCAGGCTTGTATCATGCTGCCCTCTGGTGGCTGAGACTCAAATAAAAACCAATACAAAAAAATACTCACTGTTAAAAGAGGATTTTCCCATAATTTTACACAGACAAATACGGCACACACATAACATGACATAAATGGCTGTCCAATACACAAGGAAACTATTATATATTCATATCATGATATTGTATGAATATATAATATGTTCTCTTTATTTCACTCATACTCAACTGTGTCTTTTTTGGCAAATTCTTTTTAAAAAGGCAATCAAAATGCCTAATTAACTTCAACATGTTTGCACTGTTTTAAACAAACCATATCTAAATTTCTGTTGAAATTGAATTTTGTCTTCAATTCATCAAATCATTTAGTCAAGTGCCGTTATCTCTTGTTTAAATTGCCTTACAGTCTAGTGTACATAATCCATTCAAAACAGTACAGTGGATTACAATGATTCGTGACTGGCCAGGCGTGTACTACTACTACTATCAGACAATGCTGTATAATATTTACAACCCACTCCATTTAAAACCTTCACCTCACAGTCTCCATTGCTCAATTGTTAATGTGTTTTTTTTTTTTTTTTGTTTGTTTTTTTAAGTAGATCTCCCTTTGTAATAAATCAAAAACTCCACCTTTACCCAAATATAAAAGCGATTTTCAAACCAGAGTAACTTGACAATGAAAGGAGAACAGGACGTGGAAGCAAGCAAACATTTTTTATCATGGAAAGTCCCAACAATCTATGTGATTAAAACTCCTGACCATTAAACACACTGCGGAAGTTTAATAATAAAGATACATTAAATTAAATTAAAGGCAAAGAGATATTTGTAAGAGTAAATTGCGGTGAATAGGGGGAAACAAAGCTGTGGTTTGTTGAGTTTGTATCACAGGATCTAATTGTAATCATCTACTGCACTTAATAGTGTTGTGTCATTTTTAAACATCCATCACTTGTCAGACAAATATATAGTGCCTGCTTTGAGTGATAAATATGTTGTCTATTTCTAAATTAGATCTAGGGTATTTCCAACAAAAGAAAAAAGTTACGAACATTACATAAGTTGACGTACCATGTAAATTAAGGACATGACATGAGAATGAATCAAGACGTTTAAATATATTTTGCAATACGTTTGTCTGTCATTGTAGAAGTTCTTCTTCTTACAAACAGTGCATTGGATTCCTTGACAAACTACAATAAGATTTCTGCGCAACTCTCACCTGTCCTGCAGTGGCTGAAGGTGTACAGCGTTCATGCCTCACTGCTCCTCCTCCTGCATTGTTTTCCTCTTGCACTCCAACTTTCCTCTCATCAGTGAGGTGAAACCTAAAGCAGGCGGAGATCACCTTTATATGTTGTACCTGCAGGGCTGCAGCACTGTAAGCCCCGGACCCCAGACCAATGGGAAGAAAACATGTGCAAAGGGCCATCTGCAATGGAAAAACAAATCCTATAAAAGATTTTGTGGATTTTGCTGCACGGGGGAATGGTGTCCAGCTGCTCCGAGACTTAGTGACACCTGATTTCTCTTCCTCTCACTTGGCTAACGTGCATGATTCTCTGTATCCTCTAGTGGCCTTAAATACTCTAAACCTGGATGCTCCTTCACTTCACCCATACAACACTTTCACTTTCAACTTTCCGTAGAGAGTGCATTACACTTCGTCTCCTGTTAACTACTACTGTGTTTATTCTAAGCTTCATGTTACATAGGCAATATGGCAAGACAATTGTGAGAATATCTCAACGTGTCATATCAATGTATATAACTCACGGCAGAGTAAGTAAAAGTATATTTCAGAAGTTCAATCATCAATACCACCTAATAGCTTCGACTGATCAAGGACATTGAAAGATTTTGTGTTAACGTGCTTAGGCGAGGTTTCAAGAAATAAAGTGATGAAGCATCATCTTATTTACAGCTCTTAGCTCTCGTGTTCACTTTAAGCTTTTGCTTTAGCTTTCTCTAATCCCTCTAGTACTGTAAGCCCTCTACGAGCTTTGGAGGGTGACATCTGTAACTTTACTTTTTCTGTCCCATTCACCTTTCCACTCTAGGCTTCATTGAGACATGCATTTGGTCGTTGCATGTGTGTTTTTTTGGAAACATAGCGCAGAAATGCTAGACTGTGAGAATATCGTTTACTAAGTTTACTAAGTTTACTCAGTTAAAGTGTACTTTGTTTACTGCTAGTCTTGAAAGCTGAGCAAGTTTGTTAGCCATCAGTCAGGGCCATTTGGTGGACTGATTGCAGTGGGAGTGGCTAACCTAAGTAGAAAGTCTGAAATTTAAAGAAATAGCATTTGTTTGGAGCCGCAGCCTCATCAGACGAAGACTCAGGAAGACAAAGACAAAGGAGTCTTTCGCAGGAGTCTTCGTGGGAGGATAAGTGGGAAGCACAACCAACACTACTGGGCTAAGTATCTCGTTCTGCGTGCTCTTCCCTCTCTATTCAAATGTGTATATTTTCCATTCCTGTTCATGTCTCTTCTCGTAGATATTACAGGCCCCACGCATGCTCGCAACACCACCGTAATCTCTCTGCTTTTGTCTATCCCACCCGCTCCTCACGTACCCAACACCTCGTTACAGGGGGCCTGTGGAACTGCCGGTCAGCTACTCGCCAGACTGAGATCATCTCTGGCTACGCCTCCCAGCAATCCCTTGACTTCCTAGCCCTCACTGAGACTTGGATCACACCTGATAACACTTCCAGCCCTGCTGCTCTCTCCACAGCCTACTCCTTCACCCACTCACCCAGAGCCACGGGCAGAAGAGGCAACACTGGTCTACTGATCTCCCCCAAATGGAGTTTTTCTCTTTATCCATTGCCAGACTTCCCCCACTCGAATTTCATGCCGTCACCGTAACTAAGCCGGTTACATTAAACATTGTTGTTATCTACCGTCCTCCAGGTCCTTTGGGGGAGTTTTTGGAGGAATTGGACGTTCTCCTGTCTAACATCCCTGAAAATGGCCCTCCGCTCGTACTTCTTGGTGACTTCTACATCCAGTCAGAGAAGTCAACAGAATTGATATCTCTCCTATCTTTATTTGCTCTCTCCCTGTGTTCGTCCCCTCCTACTCAAAAAGCTGGCAAGCACCTCAACCTCATATTCACCAGAAACTGCTCTACCTCTAAACTCTCTGTAACCCCGCTTCACATCTCTGATCACTTCTTCATATCCTACTCTCTCCCCCTCTCCCAATCTAACAAACATAACTCCCTGAATACTGTCCCTCTCCACCGTAACCTTTGCTCCCTCTCTCCCTCCTCTCTTGCCTCAAATGTCCTCTCAGCCCTTCCTTCACCTGACTCCTTCTCACTCGTGCTGGCCAACTCTGCCACAGACACTCTCCTATCTACACTGTTCTCCTCTCTGGACTCTCTCTGTCCTCTCATCTTGCAGTATGTTAGCCAGTCCCCTCCAGCTCCCTGGTTGGATGACTCAGTGCGTGCTAACAGAATCAGCCTACGGGCAACTGAAAGAAAAAGGTTGAAATCAGAACGCCCTGACAACCTCCTTGCCTTTCAAACCCTTCTCTCCTCTTTCTCTTCCTCTATTTCTGAAGCAAAAAGCGCTTTCTTCCAACAAAAAATCCAATCCTCTTTCTCTAACCCCAAGAAACTCTACTCTATCTTCTCCATCTTCCCAGATCTGAAACCCAGGTGGAGGCACGGATCTCGGCTTGGATGGCCGCACACCACTTGAAACTCAACCTTGACAAGACCGAGCTGCTGTCCCATCCAAGACCTTACCACCAACACCAGCACCTCGGTTGTTTCCCCGACCCGGACTGCAAGGAATCTGGGTGTGACACTGGACGGCCAACTGTCCTTCACTGCCAGCATCGTTGCAACAGCCCGCTCCTGCAGACACACTCTTGCAAGCAACGCAGGTTCTGGTCCAGGCTCTTGTCATCTCACCTTGACTACTGTAACTCCCTCCTGGCTGGACTGCCTACATGTGCCGTCCGACCTCTACAGCTCATCCAGAATGCAGCAGCCCGACTGGTCTTTAACCTCCCCAAGTTCTCCCACACTACAGCGCTCCTCCGCTCCCTTCACTGGTTACCAGTGGCTGCCTGAATCTTAAGACTCTGGTGCTGTGAATGGATCAGCCCCTTCCTACATCCAGGCCATGGTCCAACCATACACCCCAGCTCGCTTGGTTGTTTCTTTTATTATTTATTAGCAAAAAAGCTCTAACTCTATGTATTACTGTTGAAGTTTAAACTGCTTTTTCTTTCACATAAGATACTTTATATACTCATGTATTATTACTTGAAAATACTCCTTCATAGTTTTGCATTTAACACTTTCAACAGAGAGCTCTCAGCAGCTCTCAAATGTATTTTGATAATATCTGTGTATTGTGTACATTTCACAAGTTATTAAAAAAAAAGGATAATTCCAATGAATAAATGGGAAAATACCAACAATACATGTTTTACACAATCCAATAAAACCATTAGGCTCACTGGATTTGCTGCTTCACCTTTAATCACCTCCATTGATAATCTGGAGTGAAGCCGGTGTTGGATTCTCTCTGCAGTCAGATGAAGCATATGGCTCCAGCATCTGTGGGCTCATTTACATCCAAGATTTCCCTACTTGGCTGCTGGAGCAGCAGCTATATTAGGGCTAAAGCCCACAACTCTCATTGACAAAATCCGATGTAACCACTGGCCGTATGTTCTCAATGGACTCCTGCCTGGGCTCAGGTCACCAACTGTACACACTTTGAACCAGCTTTCATTGTCGCTTTAACGTAAAAGTACTTCATGCTTATAGATGTGTTATTTACATGCTGACTGAAACTTATCATGGCTACTAAGCCAGTGCTACTGAACCCCATTTATCACTACTGTTCAATAAATATACCAGGCTTTACAAGGCAAATTATAAAAACTATGCATTTTTCTTATAATAAGTACTCTCATTCGCATTTATTTCAACAATGTGTTTTACAATGTATGTCTAAGAATAACAGTTGTTGCAAAACATATTGTGCCTTATATACTTAATTACGGGGTCCACCTTGTGGTCTATGTGGGTATTAAAGATACTCCTTGAGCATGAAAATGAAATGAAAAATGTTGTGAAAGTGTGATTATCCGTAATAAAGACAAGCATTACATGTGTTTGTGCTCTAAAGACCACACATTGAATTCCAGTTGTCGTCATAGTACTGGGACGATGGCAGACGTCTCAAAGGTGGATATCTCAAAATGTCAACACATAAACACTGAACGATGGAACTGAATAGCTAAATACAGGAAGTAAGTGTTATTTATATTATTGGTGAATCATAAATACAGAAATTATAAATATAGATATTTATCAAACATCCTAGAGCAACCCTGTGAAGCCTCCTGGCAGTTATGGACTGCATGCATAACATTATTTAGCCTACATTATTTCATTTTCACAGCTGACTCACACTCTCTGTATCCGTGGCATCAGTTAACACAAAGTAAAGTCCCCTGACAGCATCAACATGCTGAAAATACCGAATAAACATTGTATTGCAAATGGCAGATGCTGCAATAGTTGAACATCTCAAACTGTATGTTAACCATGACTCCTCATTGCGCCTTCACATTTTATGTCCACTAACTCATACCTGATTACATCCATATTATATTCCGTAGCATTATAAAAACAACAGCATGATCCCCAGCACCTTCAACCCAAGTCTGGAAAATATGTATGGAAGGCGCTAGTACGTGTTATAACATAATAGACAACACATAGAGAACACACAACATTATCACAAAATACTGACCTTCTGTAGGAACAGGGACATTCTGTACATGTGTGTGTACAGTGCTGCCTCCAGATCACCATCCATGCAGTGCACATAGCAGACTACACATGGCAGCGTCATTATATATAATGAGATAATGGGAAAACAATTAATAGATCAATGCTGGACTTCTGGCCCCAAGTTCTCTATGCGTCAAATAGTTTGTCATAATTTGATTAAGCACAAATGTGTTAAAGAATAGTGGTAATAATAATGTACTAATAAAAAAGAATATGCACCATAACAACACTTTTGACTGAAATAGTGCAGTGTGTTGGAACTATATTTTTGACCCTTATTGCAAATGCAAGAACTGCTTCAGTCGATATTGTACTTCAATGGCGCATATTCTCATTCTTTAAATGAATCAAATTACTGACAGTCAGAACATTAGGATCCTGGGAATCTGGGGCCCGTGGGTTTTTAGGCCAGTGTCAGTGTTCATGAATCTGTGACTAATTAAATTCACATTTCTTAACAGGTGACTAACTATGGCACCACAATTGCATTATATTTTATTGTTAAATGTTATATGTGATTGTTAGTCTTTGTTTTGCATATCCCTGGCATAATCAGTTTTGTTTGTACATATATTGCATGAATGTATGTTATCTAAATAAAACAGCAATACAATGCTGGGGCTCTTTGCAAAGTTACTAAGTACATTTACTTGAGTACAATTTTGAGGTGCTTGTAGTCTTTCCATTTTCTGCTACATTGTGTTACTTTGCAGATTCAAATGAATAACACAAAATATAATCAACATTATGATACATTATTAACTTGATTGATCCCTCGGTAAAATTCACAATAAAATGAGCTCCACCTTTACACATTTATTCATCAGTGATTAACAATCCAATTCCATAATATTCATTTTGAATTGGGCCGTTCTCAGAATCAGAATCAGAAATCCTTTATTAGTCCCACAGCGGGGAAATTTAAATTTTTACAGCAGAAAGGTAAAAAAGGATACAATAAAAACACACGTGAACACTACAATTAAGTGGATGGTTAAGTAGGTAAGTAAAGTGCGAATGCAGTGGTACCGGGCTAAATACAACAATAGTAACAATGGATAGTAAGTGTAAACATATTGCACATAGCAGTGTCATTTCACAGTCTGAATTGGTGAGTGTGTGCTGGTCTACCAGGGGCCGTGGAGATTCTGCATATATAAGTAATTTTAACTTTTGATACTTTAAGTATAATGTGATGCTAATACTTTGTGTATCTGTACTTAAGTACATTTTGTAATGCATGTATGGTATTCCTACTTTTACTACAGAAGAGTATTTGCCTGAGGTCCTGGTCCTGAGCTGCAGACTGAACTCCAGTCCAGGTTTTGTGGTGGATTTCACTGGCAAGGCGCAGCAATCTGCAGCATCCCCACACGTAGCCAGCCACACACGCTGTCCGAGGAGCCGCTATGAAGTTACCATTAAAGTAAACAAAAACGTTTATAGATAGATTATCCCAATTACTAGATAGGAACGCACTTTATATAGACACAGCCATGTCCATACAAGTATTTTTTTTTTTTCAAAGATATGCATGGTGTAATGTCTTTATATAACTTCACTATATCGCTATACATGTATTTGTATTTTCTCACAAATAAAAAAAATGGCGAGGGGTTGAACATATAACAGTCCGAGCGAGCTGCAGTGCATGTTCACTTTGAGGGGAAAACTGAGGCAGCATGGTCCTTTTTTAAGAAAAACAAAAAGTGAACTTCCTGTTTCGGGGTGGTCCACAGACTGTGGAGAAAGGGAGGGAGGGGGAGGAGGAGGAGGAGAAGGGGGTGCGCATTCCCGCATTGGCTGTGCAACCAACTCCAGGGCGCTTTGAGGGACTCCATAGCCCGAACATGGGGTTCGATTCTGTCACCGTTTGCGTCCAGTGACTCCGAAGTAAAACGCTATGGAAAAGCACTTCTGAAACAGGATAAAGTTTCGGTTTCTGTGAAGAATTCTGTCATCTCCATCCGAGTGCGTCTTGCCAGAAAGTCGAGAGAGAGAGAGAGAGAGAGAGAGGGAGAGAGAGAGAGAAGCAGGGAGGCTTTACTGGAAACTCAGACTTTCGCAGTCCTTGGACACTCCGAGCTCTTCCAAGGACTCTGGGAATCAAGTCAAAAAGTTTCATGCTGAATGTTCCTGCATTAGTCTGAGGTAAGTCGTGCTGATGATTCATACTCGCTTTTCAAATAACAGGCGACCATTAGCTAATTACGAGTTTATTCGCAGTCGGAAAGTTGCATTTAAATGATTCGGCACTATTAAAATCACTGTCGTACTTTGGGAAAGTGGGAAGCAGCTTGCATCAGTGGAGGTTTAGTACGTCCTCTCGTTTGGCTTTATCTCTTCAGGTGATTGTGCGTGACTTTTACGCTTTAAACGCTGCCTTACACGAATTAGCTGCTTTACACTTCCCATGCACTCCAAATGTCAGTGATTGAGTTGCATAATATTTCTACTAACCGACCAAAGTGTGTGATACGCCGGTTTTTGTGGATTCATTCCTCCTCATCGCAAAGTTGCGACGGTGCTGTCTTTGCTATCCATTTGTGGAGATGTGAAGAATATGCTGGCACCAACGAGTTTAGACGTAAGAAATGTGCACTTCACTGCCTTTTATACGGTGATGTCCCCGGGGAAGTGTTTCTTCTGGTGGTCTGACTACAAGCACGGTTTTAAAATCATCTTGCACAGCCGAGGAGAACAGCTGTTTCTTGTAACCTGAAATACTTGAGGTGCCAATATCTTTTCCAAATGTGGGTTTCTGTGAGTACACTCACAACGCAATATGATCACCGAGCACTGTGTGAGGCTTCAGGATGCAGAAAGCTCCAAAAACCCCATGAAAGAATGAGCTGGCTGAATTTGTTGCTGCAATATTGTTTCCTTTGGCTAAAATAAACATGCATGGAAGCCTCCCATAATCCATCTCTAATCTGACATAGATTATTGAATCTAATCTAATTACCTCCATAAGAGGTGACTGTAGCTGCTAATGTGGGTAGATTAGGCTGCTGGTCGTCATGTAGTGGCCCTGGACTGAAGAGCGTCAACACTGGACTCAATAGCACAGCCAAACACTTATTTATTCCAAAGTGACAGTGAGAAGTGCTGAGCACACAAACTCACAACCTCCCTAAACAGTATTTGCACAGACACACTCATAGGGAGTGTGTTTGTAAGACACAAAGGGTCTTTAGTAGATCTCCAAATACATGAGAGGGAAAGACAATGATTTATTTGGAAGGTTTTCAAGTGAAATTGGAATGTGGATTATTCACCAAATAATGGCATTATTTATTGCTTTAATTGATTACACTGGACAAGAGGCAGCAAAGTATGGTCAGAGGTTGTGGTGTTTTGGGAACTTAACTTAAGTTACCATGTGTTGAGAACTGCCTCGTGTGAGCTGGAGAACAAGCGTGTAAGCACCTCAGACATTTTTGTTTAATCACAGGAAATCAGAATATATAAATCAAGCAAAGCAGCACGGATTCAGCTCTTTACAGAGAAGCACTCGGGCCCTTCTCAAGGTTGAGACGGGGGAAGAGTTTTTCGAGGGAGGAAAGTGCACTTGTCCTTTGGCCATGTGTGAAAAGCTCTGCAGGGGAGCTTCCTCACCCTCCCTGGTCTTTATCAAGTGTGTTAAGGGCAAAAGGCTCCTTAATGGGAATGCTCTTAAACAAATAGACCATACAGGAAGCAACTGTCCTTCTATCCAGTCACAGGAGAGGACTGATGGGGTTTATCGCAACCATATCAGAGCACTGATAAGTCTCTATCAGGCTGAATACAATTGAATTTAGTGGGATGAATTCCTTTTCCCATTAGGTCAATATAAACAAAGGTAGGCGGAGGATTGTATGTTTGACCTGCACGCTGAAGCAACATTTAAAGCAGAGGCAATATGAGCGATTACAGTTGTTTCTTAGGAGACGTGCAAGAGCAAAATCTGGAATGTAAAATATCTAAACCTTGACTCCTCGTAGCTCTCTCTGGCATTAATGCTGTTGTTTCATTTTTGCGTGTTGGCCGCCAGTTATGTGACACACTGGCGCTCAGAGGCAGGCAGCAACAAGTGGTGTTTTTTTGTCCAGATTCCATTTTGGTCCGCTCAGCAAGAAACATGTGTCACGTGATGCCTGCAATCCCCCCCCCTCACCAAATCTCCTCCTCCCCAACACCCTCCCACCTTCCAGTGAGAGGGAGGTGAGGGGGGGAGAGGGGGAGAAAGACCACCCTCACTGGGATCACAGCCCCTCAATCAGACCCTTTCACACCCTGTGAACCTGAAACAATCAGGGTTTAATAGCAGCTGTCTGTCTGTGCCGGCCCTGGTTAAAACCTTGTAGGCTCACAGTGCGGAGCTGATCGGCTTCGGCCACTGAGAGAACAGAGTAGACAGGCCTGGGGATGCTCCAAAGGACACATAAGCAAAGACACACTCTCCGTCTTTATCCCCTGCTACTCTGTTCTCTCATCTTCTTGTTTTCCTCCCATACTTCAAGGCTCAAGAAGAGACGGTCCGCTCCCTCGGTGTCAGGGTCTGGTATTTGAAGGTTATTTTGGTTCATCGGATTGAGTTTGGGTTGTTTTCAAACTTCTGCGAGGCTTTATTCACGTCGTGGGTCGTCATTCACGGACGTTGTTCATTAAGACCGGAGTGAATTGATTTTGGTCGTTGTTTCGGTTATCATTGGCAAACTTAATCCGATGGGAGCCATCTAAATATCACAACAAGAAGCCGCAATTAGCACGTTAGATTGTACTAATGGTTTCACAGAGAATTCCTCCTCCTGGAAATATAACACATCAAATTATGCTGAAATGAGAGTGAATGACACCAGAGGGCAAAGGCATCAGACACTTTAGAAAGCTTGACTCGTATTAGCCAAAGGGCACACATAATAGGAAGGGAAAATGTTGCAGTCATGGGAAATATTCTGAAAAGCATTGTTCATGGTCACTTAGAGCTTTCCCACCCATTACAAAGCATATCAGACAAATTGATCCGCAGAGACAATCAGTCACAGCAACAGAAAAATGAGAGGTCAGCTGTATTAGGTGTAATTCATTTAATTGATGGATGATGGGAGGTTTAAGACACAGCTTCCACTGGATTTACTCTGCTAATGTTGGTTATTCTGGAAAATATGGATCCAAAGACTTTCCACAATTATCCGGAGTCTCAATAGACAATCCAATTAATGGATTGCACGAAAACATAGTTAACAGAGTAACCATTGAGGGAAATAATTGTTCATGGGTATTCAATTAGTGATCTGGATCTTAGTTCAGGAGCTGAGGCAACAATCTCATCACCTCGATGAGGGAACATTGATGTTGGCTGATGATCAATGACAAGTGCTGCAGGGTTAAGGCGAGCAGAAGATTGTGGTTACAGCAAATAAAGTTACATTTTAAAGTTAAAAAATAAAGTTTAATTAGAGAATGGCAACTAAACACTTGGTTAAGGTTATGGAGAGATGCTGGTTATGGTTTGAAAAGAAAATCATACAGAAATATTGACGTAAACTCTGCATGAAGGTCATCTACCTTCACATCCACCACCCCGACCTCAACCCCAAAAAATTATGTTAATATACTACTAATTTGCAAATGCGTTTTTTGTACTAACATAATCCCGGCCAGATTAAATTTTATATCAACAATGATACTGAACATATTTTATATTATATTTTGCCCACAATATACGGTAACATCTTACTGCAGTGCCATATGATTCAACCTTTTTATGCTTTATTTTCAGCACTTGGTTAAAGTTAGGGAAAGATGATGGTTGTGGTTCAATAAAGAAAAAGTGATTTAAAGCATTAGACATATCATGTTTACTTTATCAATATTTAACCAAAACCCTTATCTTTCCCTAGACTTAATCCGAAAACATTTGTGGTTTAAATTTAATTCAGGATGCAAACTCCGGTCTGTGACCCCGAACTCCTCCCTAGAAATTCAGTGGTGCAAAAAAAACTAGCACTTCCCTCAATCCAACAAACATTGCCACAGAACATAATCCAAGCAGCAAATATGTTTTCTCCAAAAATGTACGTATATGGCAATTTAGAAGTGTACAAACGTATTTTGTTGGAGACAGGGTTGCTGATCTACACACCATTACTTTCCTCCTTGGTACATAAAGGGCGCACCACTTCCTGCGCCGGCACCTAATTTTACCATTGGATATAAATCTTGAGATCTGCAGAATCCTTCAATATGAACATATTTCCTATGGGATACTAGGCCGCAATTAAGGTTGGGATTATCACACGCCCTGTTCGTGTCCTGATCCTTAAAAAAAAAAACGAATCTTGGAGCGACTAACCAATCATCCTGGTCCCTAAAGTGGGAACACTCGGGTTTAACTCACTGCTGTAAGGCCTTAATGCTAGACATGAAAGGTCAGCAGGCAGCATTAAGAACGATGTTGGTTGAACCTTACAGTAAATGCAGTGTTTTTGTGTGTGCTTGAGGGATTATGTGTGGGTGTTGTATAGATTTAAGATTTGCTGCTGACAGTAAAAGGCGGAGTCGTTCCCGTCCCCATCGCCCCTCCTCCTGCTTTGAACGAGGGTGGCTGTTTTTGATAAATTTGTGTGTGTGCATGTGTGTAAAAGCAGTTAGGCATGCTGACTGTTAACTCTCCGCTCACGTGGTTGATATTAGAAATCAAACTAGTGCTAATAGGATCCAGGTGAGATTGTGAATTGCTCTCACATGCACCACCAACAACCCACACAGATACTTACTCATTTCTCACTGTTACTTTAGCTCGGTTTGTAACAATGGGCTTGCGGTCGGGGTTTTCTTTGAGGGATGGTGGTCGGCTGTGGATGACAGAGGCGAAACATTAGCAGCATCTGTGGAGGAGGCAGAGAAAAAAAAAGATCCTGTGATTTTTTTTTTTCCATTTGTTTGATAAAAGTGAATCAAACTGCTGCAGGTCTAAACTGTGAGGTGAAAACTGGATGAATTTGTTTGTCGTGTGTTAATTCATTCATATTCTCGCCAGGTTTTGTACCCGTATGTCTGAGTGTCTTTGGCCGCGTGTGTGTTTCAATGTGTGTGTTCCCTGCCGCCGATGACTCACGACGCACTGTCCTGTCGGCAGGCAGAAAGCGAAGAGGGGGCGGTGTTTGTTATTTCACCAGGTTGCCATAGCCACGGTGCATTCGGGTGCTGCCATCATCAGTGCAATTACAACGCAAGTGTCTGACAGTCTCCTCACTGCCTGCGTCTCTCACGTCCACCAATAAGACCAGTGTTTCCCTTATGCTGCCAGGAGGGGCATCTTAAGAGTTTTGATGTGATATGATGAGTTTTTAAAGCCATTTCAATTCAACACAAAAGATCTGGGTGAAACACTGCTCCAGATTAAAAAATGCTTTGTTCTTTTCTTTCTTCCCTCTCCGGCAAAACTGCAATCCCTCATTTTAACTTCAGGTAGAGAGGTGTAGATTACTACTCTTTAGCAGTGTGTATGTAAGTCACTACATTTCCCAGCGCCGTTTTATGTGATAAACTATTACATTTTACTGCTTGGAATAATTATTTCCGTTGAGAAAGAGTGCAGAGGCATATCCATGTTGGGTGTGTTTGTGATGAGCCTTATGGGCAACAACTCTGTTATCTGAGATGAGATAACATCAGATGATCCTCGGCTTGATAGATGTTCTTGAGCAACCCGCAATTCCACACACCACACACTCTTCTTAATGTACACAGCAAGTATCTAAACATTAATCTATAAAGCAAAGTGGATATAAGCGGATATTTGTGATCACTCATGCAGTGGTATGCAGCATGTTTCACGTTTAGATGTTAGATAGACGCAGCTGCACATGAAGGCTTCTTGATATTTTACTTATTTATTATTATTTGACACAGCACCAGTCGGCACCAGTGAGTGCTTGTTAGGGCTGATTATCATTATAACATGTTTGATATCGGAGCCTGTACAATACCTGAGTTTCAGCACTTAAAGCAAAGCAATACTTTGTCATTAACTTAGTTTTGGAAATATAAACACGTTTTACCCTTTGATTCATTTAATAAAATGTGACTCAATTCACCAGGGATGAAAATATAAAGCTTTGCATGAACCAAAAAAAATATGGTTCGATTTAGTTATTTTAGATGAGGAAATAAGCAGTCATTGAAAACGTAAACAAGACAAAACATTTTTTCCAAGGATTCAATTTAAACCATTCTCGATGTTAAGGACATTCAGTGTAGTTTGGGCACTGGAGGAGACTGGGTGGTAGGCTGACTGCTGACTCAGTGGTCCTGCAAGGATCTTGTGAAGAATAAATCATGCAATCCCAAAATATCCAAGACAAAAAGTGCGAGGAAGCGTTTTGTCAGCTGTGTGAACTCTACATAAGGTTAGTATAAAAAGCTATTTCAGATTTTAAAAAGTTAGTAAATGATGTTCAAGCGCTTTTAGCCTAAACAGCCACACATGTATATATTTTTAAGTAAAATGAAGGACATCTCAATGTGTTCCAGGTTTATAGATTTACAAAAACAAAAATTGAAACAATGGATGACCCAAACCATATTGCTTCGTACTGCATGTTTATGAGAAAGGAATAGCGCGGTCACTCTTCTAAAACCACAAAAAAAAAAAAAGAAGAAAAAAGATGAAGCTTCTTTCTCTTTGTGTGTTTTCTCCTCCTCTTTTTGTTTTACAGTTCTGTATAAATCACCTCATTCTCATTCTCTCTCTCCTCCTCTTGTGTCTTTTTCTATTCCTGTTTCCCTGCTCTGTAAGTAAGTGACAGTTGTAAGAAGTTACAGTGGCTTGCTGATGCCACGTTAACCAGATCAGATGCCATAACAGGAAGTCAGTCCACACGCATGGACGTAGCACAGTGACACGCACATGACTTACCACTGCAAGCCAAATGCAGGCTGATCCGTCACTGATACACTGACATGAATCTGCTGTGGGTCAAAGGTAACTACACCCTCAGTCTAACAGCCTCATATTTACTACAACAGATTTGACATGACAGCGCTTTGATCTGACTTCAGACTTCGTGTGGAAGACGGCAGACTCTCACTGATGACTCAGAAAACTCTACACCTTCATGTTGATTCATAAGTAACATCTGTTGATTGTTTTCGTAGCAGAAACGATGATAAATCCTCCGTCAAAGAGGAGCATCTGCGACCAAACCAAACTCATTTAGGCTGAGGAGCTCGGCAGCGCGTAATTAACAAAAGTGCTGTGGTGTGCTTGTTTTCTTGGTTTTGTGATATCCTAAACTGAAGTGAACGGACTGGATGTTTTTTTTTCTGTAGCATCAAATATTGTTTACAGTTATGTTCTCAGTGGTGCGGTGCCACAAAACGTAAATGGAAACTAGCAGTATAACTTTGCGTCGAAGCTGTTATTGAGAAAATAATTCCCTTCATGAGACAATAAACAACGAAGGTTGTGAGAGGTAATTAACTTTGTTTCAACAAAGCTTTGCGGACGTCTCCTTTACAGTAGAGATGAAGTCGAATCCCTCATGAAGATGGTACAGAAACACAGAAAAATACAGTCCCAGTGCATTTGCTGCATATTTGCAAACTTAAGACTTTAGAAAAATAATATTTTTGGCACACGTTGAGAAAGAGCTTTCCATTTTCATTAACAGTGGAATTTGTTGGAAAGGAAAGAAGGGCAAAAGAGAGTAAAGGGTGAACGAGAGAAAAATTTCATAGTGAGTGTGGAGGAGGGAGAGAGAGAGAGAGAGAGATGCAGATTGTTATAAATCCGCAGCGAGTCAGGCTCTCAAATTTATGCCCATGGGCTGCTTCTTGGGTGGGCTGCAGGGAGGGCGGTGCGCTAGCTGGAGCAGGGGAAAGTTGCCGACTCCAGACTGCTCGCCTTGCTCTGAAGCTTGGCTTTTCCTGCTGGAACACATTTACAACTCAACCGTCCTGACTGGCTGACTGACTGCCTGGCCCTGCCCTGCCTGACTTAACTGCACTGACATTTTCTGTTGCTTATTGAGCAACCACCGATTTTTTTTATGTTTTAGATGTTTTATCTTTCTGTAATGACGCCTTTCTTGTTTTTAGCACTGGAAATGTTGCTGGAAGCTACAACATAACTGTTTGCGAGCACACAGAAGTTTTTATTAGCGAGAAATTAGTTTAAAGAAATTTGAGGCGGAAACTGATTTCCTCGTACAAGTAGTATTTACTCCAGAAACAATTTACGTCTCTAACCAAGAACTTGGATCAGATAAGACATAATTCTGTCTCCTCTGTATTTCAGGCCAGCAATAACTGTTTGTTTTGTTGAGCATGAGAGAGATCCGGGCCCACATCTAGCCTTCGAATAGATTCCGTGATGTTTAGGATGAAGGAGAGTAACTCACTCAGCAACCAGCGATAAGGCTCTGGGTTTTCACAGTGGAGATTCAGGGCTGGTGTCAGCTTAACATTACATGTAATAAAAAGTCAAATGTAAAAAGAATCCTCTGGCAAAAATGCATTTCTAACTTGAAATTGAACAGATTGTCTAATGAAGCCGCTTGTTGCCTTAAACAATATAAACCGGTTGGAGTTCTTCCTCACGTTGTGTTGTACTCGAACACTGAAAGGCCTGTTCAGTGCCGAGTTTCTCTAACTTTTGAAAACAGGGAGGTTTTCTCTGCCTCTCAGTAACAGTGCAGGACTGAATACACAGCGAGGGGATGACATCAGCAGCATGTAAATCAGCCTCGCAGCCTCGCAATAATCTAAACTTCAAATGTAGAGGCTGGTTGGTCGGGGTTCACCACGATAATGTGCTCACACACACACACACACGCACAAAGTAAAGAAGTTGCGTTACTATGAGCAGGGAGCATTTGTCTTATAATTTTTTGTCAGGGCTTTAATCACAGAATTGTCTATCTTTTAAAAAAAAAAAAACAAAGCCAAACACACATTATCCTTCAAGTTAAAACTCTACTTTAGGAAAGAAAAGAAATGCGTGTGGGTGTATTTTCTTCCTCCCAGCTGTCTTGGTTCAATCTGGCCTGTGTGTCTGGCTGCTTTGTGAGCTAATTCGCTCTGAAGGTATTACGGTTATTGGAAGGCTTGTAAACCATTAAGTCTTTATTTACAAGAGAAAGAAAAGAGGGTCTGGGTAACTGCGTGGGTGCGAGCTAGGTTTTGGTATAGGCGCTGACCCCACTGTAAGTGATTAGAACAACTGCATTTCTTCGGCTGCAGGACATCTGGTCCTATTTGCAGCAGACTGCAGACCACTCCTCAATTACATAATTGTGCCCATTAATTACATGGGGAGGGCCTTCATTTCCTGGTAGCCAATAACTAACAAAAAGAGAGCCAGTAAAGAAGGACTCTAAGACACACATGATTATAGCGTGTGTGGTGAAACATAAAACATGGCCTCCCATGTATAAGAGCAGCCCAAGGTTAAAAAGCCACACAGTATATGCAGCGTTATGCTGACAAGAGTGCGTGAACATCCTAGAAGCTTGTGCAACAGTTCGTCTTGTACGTAAAGTAGGAGTGACGTGGCAACACAGCTGTTGGTTAAACACTTGTTCTTGATGTTAAAACAGTTCGTTGTTTCTTCGGCATCAGTAGCCGCTGTTGTTGGCCACACACAAAGCTCCCTGCAGGTCATTTCTCTTGGAGAAGACCCGGAGAAAACGTCTCGCGTGCTTGTTGTGACTGGATGGACGCAGGTGTGATGGCTGTGGTGGGTTTCACACTTTTACTGTGCTACTGAGGAGAGCCTCTGTTTGAGTGGATGGGTCGTGTTTACCTCAGAGTTTCAGCGTGATCGGAGAAAAACGTGAAGACATGAAAAATGATCCATGACCCTAAATGTTTGGGTTTCAAATGCCCAAATCTCAGTTTTTGAGTCTTGCAAAATTCAACTCACTTAAAGGACAGGTCCACAAGAGTTCATAGTAATTGTTCCTCCTGAGATCTGAAAAGCTTTTTAAATGTACTGTAAGTAATGGGAACAAAATTCTAGGTCTGCAGTTAACAATCATTTTCATTATAGATGAATCATTTTGTCGATAGAAATATTGAAAAATGCCTGTTAAAAGTTTCCACACCTCAAGGTGAACTCTTCAGATGTCTTGCTTTGTGTGACCTACAGTCCCAAACCCAAAGATATTCAGTTTACTGTCATGTATGGCAAAGAAAAGTATCAAATACTCACATTTGAGGAGCCAGAAACTCCAAATATTTGGCATCTTGCCAAAATAATAATAAAAAAAAGCGATTTTCCAATTATCAAAATAGTTGGAGATTTATTTCGAAAACAATATTTAACCTGATTTTGGGCTGAGGGTGCAAAACAGTGTCAGTTCTGTGGTTCCCATGCTGTGAACTGACCTGCTGCTGCACTCAGCATGAAACAAATGTTGGAATGACAATGCGACTGTCGCAGCTGTTGTTTTTTCAGGTCCAGAACTGTTGTCCTCTCCTCCTCCTCCTCCTCCTCCTGTACTTCTTTCTTCTGATGCTCCTCTTGCCGTCATCCCTGTCCTCATGCCAGGGGGTGCAGAGCGGGATTAGCCTGTAGGATAGGAGCTCACACCTGCTAGCAGAAGTTTGAGGAGAGCGTGGGATAACGGAAGAGTAACTGGTGGGGGTGAGATACTGTCTTTCTGTGAGTGTCGGGGAGAGACAGAGAGAGGGCAGCGTACAGTGAAAGGAAGAGGCTGTGAGAGTGAGTCTCTTGGTCTTTGGACTGCAGGGAGGATCGAGGTACCATGCTGGGCATTTATGCCGGGGCTTATTGGACCAGACTCAGCTGAATACACAGAGGGTCAACAGGGATCCACGCTCACTTTTCTTTTCACACAGAGTACAGCGCTGTGTGTTCACACTGTGATAGACTGGCGACCTGTGCAGGCTGGTTCTCTGCCTTTCGCTCAGTGCATGCTGGGAAATGCTCAACAGGATGAATGGATGAGAAATGCTGCCAGGCTGTGTCGTGCATTTCTTTATACATCAGATGACAATCTTACACAAAGTGGAACAAAAATTAAAAAAAACTTAAGAAAGTGACAAACATGTGCCCCCCCTCGCATAGGTAAATAAATAGATAAAAAATAAATAGATAAAATCAATAAATAAAATAAAATAGAAATACGTGGACTAAATGCAGCAGATTTACATATCCAATTTTCACTGTAATGGTGACGACTTCGGTATGATGCATAACACTGGAATAATGGTATTGGAGTTCACAATAATAAAAAAAAAAAAGATAAATAAGATAGGAGATTAAATTCAAGAGACTATCTTTATGCTCAGGGTCAGAGCGGGATATCTAACCAATATCATTATCCTCTATTTGCACTGAGGGTTCTCATGCAACTCTAGCTCCCCTTCTACGTATCTCACAAAGGGTGTTTTAAGTTATTGTTTAATGTGGAAATATAGAACCAACTTCTCAAATATGAATATTGTCCGTTGGCTCTTGGGACTTGTGATGGGCATTTGTTTCTATTTGTTGACACTCTATTGACCAAACTATAATGTATTAATTGAAAAAGTATTTAGTAGATTAACAGATAATGAAAACGATCTCTAGATGCAACCCCACTAAATATAAAAAAATACTTGGCATACGCCACCAGTTGTTATAAAGTTTAGCTTAGGTTACATTATGTTGGTAAAGGTTTGTTTAAGCTCATGTTAAAGTTATGTATAAGGTGTTGGTCATGTTTACATTTAACGTCAAAATACTGTGACTCACGTGAACTCTTTTGTGTTCGTATTGTGAGAAACTCTACTATACACATGTATAATATTTACTGTGCAGTCTGCGTCAGTCATTAATCCCAGTCATCCTCGTTTCCCCTCGATTCTGATGAAGAATATCTCCATGAACCCAAAACTATACAGTCTCACTTCATCTTCTCCTAAAAGTGATGACTCCGCAGCAAATTGTGCTTTTCTTGGACTTTCCCAGCTGCTGATTGTTTCCCCAGCAGTTAAACCCCCTTTGTCCATCACTCTGTTCCTGTTATTTCTCTTCAGGACGGGACAGGCAGTTGTTCTGCTGTGGCACATTTATTTGCCCTTATTAGCAAGCACCTGTAGTCCATTATCTCTGTTGACAGACTGACGGATACTGTCTTTTGAGTTCTCAGTGTGGTGAGAGGAACATTTCATTTGGGATATGAACGGAAATTTGTTATGCGGTCGAGAACAATCGCTGGATGTTCAAAGTTTCAAACAGTGAAACCCACAGGATCCCATTCAAAGGGGTTATTTATCGACTCTTGTCTTCTCGTGCAGCTGTGGAGCAGAAATGTGGTGAGCACTTGCGCATGTCAATGTGTCTGTGTGAATGTTACGTGTTGTGTGCATGTGCTCGGGCGTACAGTGGGCGAAGGGCCCCAGATGTGGATGTTGTGCAAGGAGTGGAAGTTGTCGGTGATTATCTGGAACTTTGGGTCCAAGCTTGTGTCCGGTTCTGTGAGTTGATTTTTTACTGCGCTCTCTCTGCTTTCTCTTTCTCCTCATCCTCGCCATCATCTGCTCACAAATTCGCTGGCTTCCACTGCTCATAAATGAAACCATAAACGCTGACTTCTGTGGCCTCCATGTGTACTTCCAATACGACAGCGTGCTGGCTGCGGCTGTCGTTATTGTTCCCTTTGCACATGCGGGTCATTTCAGGACCGTGACCAGTTCACACCGGGATCTGATTTTTAGCCCCAGTAAAAAATGACATGAACATCCAAAAGTCGATGTCGTGAGCCAGGTATCTTTGACCCACATATAGATGCCCTTCGCTCCCATTTCCCAGTAACTTGAGTAGCGCTAACAAATCAATTTATATTTGCAAATAAACTGATCAGCAAGTGATCAGATCCTTTCATATGGAGTTCCAGTTGGTGGTGAATTGAGTCCTTGTGCCCCCCCCCCTTCTTTTCCTCCCTCGTCTTGTGTGTCCCAGCTCACACTCCAGCTTCCTGTGGGATAGAGCCGAGCCTCGGGGCAGAGGGATGTCTGTTTCCAACCAACGAGCTCTGTCACACATGCTCCAGCTTGTCAGGCAGAGTTTGTGTGAGGGTGATTGGGTGTCACAGTGAGTGTATGCGTGTAAGTGCCTCTACAGTGAATCTGTGCGTCTCTGGCTGTCTCCCTGTGCAAGTGTGTGTGTGTGTGTGTGTTTAGATGGCCAGAGATATGGGTGTTTTCTCTCGGTGGGTGGAGGTGACTGTTGAGGACATGATGAAAAACTCACATTAGTAGGAGTTCACTGTGGTCCAGGTTCATCTCAGGTTGCCTAAACACAACTTTGTCTTTGTGAGTTTTATCTCAGGGACAAGATTCTGTAAAACATTTACCGTCTCTTGTTGCAATGGAAATAAATAGTACGTATACAGTATATGATACTTGCACACAATAAATAGTGCTGTTCATTAGTGTACAACTGTTCATTCACCTGACGGAGATAAACACAGGGAAGGTTTGTGTGCGCTCTCATATGGCAGTAGCTCAGATCAGGGGCCAACTTGCCAAATGCAATTTTATATGACTTGAGATTTAGTCTGTGGAAATGTGGATTTTATGTGCTCGTTCCGCAGCTAAGATTTAGATTTCCTTTTAGATAACATGTACTAGGGCTGCAGCTTACAATTATTTTCATTACTGATTAATCTGGCAATCATTTACTCGTTCAACTGATTAACCATGTGGTCTATAAAATGTCAGAAAATAGCTTAAAATATTTGTTAAAATGTTATAAAGCCAAAGTTGATGTCATTAAACTCCCAAACCCCCAAAAATATTCATTAGCTATCCCATAAGAAAAAGAAAAATGGCACAATTGAGACAAACAAGGGAACGCTTGCTATTTTTGCTTTATAGAAATAAGCAATCATTAAAATAGTTGTTTCAGCTATGTAAATATATATTTCAGTATTTGGTTTTCGTCCTCTAGAAAAGTGAGCCTGAAGGTAAATATTTTTCATAGGAAGGCGTTAACATGGCGTTCTACTTAAAAACAAGTCGTCACATCAACAAATGTCCTGGATCATATTTTTGAAAGTCAGTAAAGTAATTCTGCGTTTTTTCCTGAAACCAAACTGTTCTGTGCTATAATTTCACACAGTCAGGCCTTTGGCATGTTTATGTGGTTCCACATCATGCCTGATCACTGACAGCAGCATGTTAGGGGACAGTCTGCGGTGTACACACATCAACGGAATCTGTGTGTAGTTCTGTGTAAGCAAAGCTGTGTGTCTTTAAGTTGAACCTTTACACACACACATACACACACAAACAGTGGCTTGATTTACCTCAGTACTTCTTCCCCTGCTGGTCGGCCATCAGAGCAGACTGGTGGTGTGTCTGAGGTGTGTGGCTTACCACCATGTCATTGCCTGGAGGGCTCTTGCTGTCTGTTGTCACCTATGCACACACACACACACACAGAAGTTGTGTTTCCCTCCTCTGATTGATCCAAGATGAAGGCACTGCCATCAACCTGAACATGCAGAAATACAGTGGACAGTTTCACAAACCAACCTGGTAAGCAGTTCATATTGTTCCTACGAAATATGTCACTTTCCGCATCAGATAATGCGTGGGCCGAACCAAAGCAGCTTTTTGCATTAAAAATAAGAGAAACCAAAATTTGATCTTAAACTTAAATGGAATTATTAAAAACGTCAAAAAAAAAACTGAGCGGAAACTTTTCAAACATTGAATATGTAACATTTCTGGCTTCGTCTAACTGTAAGAGTGACGGCTTTTTGTCTTTCAAACACACTGTGGGTTTCTGTTGTGTCAATGTCCCTCGGCGGGTTTACGCAGACATTCATTTTTTCTTTAAATCTTTTCATATACATTCCTAACTGCGCACAAGCATAGTGCGAAAGAGATAACTAAGATATACGTTTTATTACAGTATTCTTAATAAGGCAAACACAACGTGCATTTTCTTTCTGTGGCCGTTTTAAATTTGTTCAATTATACTTTATCTGTGATGGAAGTTCGCCCTCGGGACTTTTACGTAACTCTGGCTGTTTATTCAGACATGGCATGTTAAATTAGCATAACATTTACATAAAGAGATGCATGTCTGAACGGAGCTTAGCTAATTCTTTTGACATTTGACATATACATTTGTAATAATGCTTCAAAATGCAGGGCTGTCACTGTAGGGACATGAATAGATTAAGAAAACATGCGAGATATGCAAGAACCAGACTTACTGGCGGTAAGAATATGCACAGTGTGTGCGCACACATGTACGCGCATGCATTCACACACTCACCTTTCCTAATACAACCCACTAATGCACCCACAGGTCAACAAGGGAGTTGTTTAACCTCGGCCAAGTGGGGTGTGGAAGTTGAGGGGAAGTGAAATTAGCCAGTAGAAGATAATTCACTGATCCATCCTCTCTTCTCCTCTTCGTAAACACATTGAAGAGCAAACGTTTTTAACTTGGAGTGTTAGCGCCAGAGCTCTTCTGCTAACTGACCCGGGGCTCTGAAGAGCTGCACATAACAGGCGCCCACATTGGCTTTTGTGTGCAGGAGGGTCTTTACATAACCAAGCACATTGTCTAGCAACCAGTCGGCTACTGAAGGGCCTTGTAAATGGAGGAGGGGGTCTGCTTGAGTGGAGGCCAGTAGCCCGGGTTGAGAGGCTAGTGGAGCTAAGCTAGATCATGACTAAAGGCTAGTTTGTTAGCCTGATAATGCCCCTAAGGGTAATGATGCAATGAGCTCCCTCAGCAGCAAAGGGGCTAATAAAAAGAAATCACTTGTTGCAGAATTGGTTTTAATGTAAATGAATAGAGATGAATTACGAATGCTCATTTTCTAAACGTGTCTTGAAATGCTCATGTCATATTTCTCAGAAAAAGTAAAATTTTTGCCAATGTAAAATAATTCTTAGTTACCTAACGGCCCTCACTACGCTCCCCACCCCACTACTCCACAAAGCCCGGCCTTCTTCACCCTGTTTCCAGTGTTTGGGTCTGAGCCAGAATTCCCTTGGAACTGCCTGGGATGTTGAGGTATATTTTTCCTCCCACTCCTGGCGATTAGTTTTTTCAAGATGTTTTCTTTTGGCAGTGAAGAAATGTTTGCATGTCTCTCTCATTGCACCGTCCAGATCACACCCAAAAAGACTGAGATCTTTAATAAATACTGTGAAGGGTCATTCTTTCATATTTTAGTGGTGGATCTTGTTCCACGGGAAGGAATGTAACTAAATTCTGGTTATTATTATTATTATTATTATAAAGTATTCATGTCTTGTTACATGTTACTGGATACTGACGGAAATGGTCGTAACTTAATGTGAAATTCTTAATATAATTCTGCTAGATTAATTTCCATCTTCCAGGTATCACAGTATCAAAAAAGTATTTATCTGTGAAGAATCTTCGTCAGTTTGACTAACGCCAATTGTCGTCACACAGTTGCTATCGTCGTTTGTGTGGCGGCACCACAGGCTCATTATCAGCTCCACACTTCACCTTAGATCAGATGATAATAACCCATTTATCACCGACACTTGATGCCCCTGTCATTCTTAACAGCTCCCTGCCAGGACAGAGGAAGCTTTTACTGCTGTTCCTGAGATGTCGCTATTGTCTTCCAATATACAAAGACAAGGTGTCTCCTGATGGCCCCTGCGTGAGTCCCCGGACGGCCCCTAGTTTGCAGCACTGAGGGTTTTCTCGCTATTGTCACCCCGGCTGCAATCACGGGGCACGGCCAGAGTATGGAGGCCGGGGTGGGGGGAGGTGGATGTGGCTTGTATGGGTGCTTTGAAAAGATGTGTGAAATAGGAGTATGGGTATTAAGGGTCTTGGCTCAGTTGGGGGTCTATTGTGCTGAAGGCTGAGCCCCCTACTGGCATCCATGATCTCCTCCATTGACACAGAAGCTCTGCTCCGCTCCCTGTGTGTTTTTTTTGTCAACCTCTTTCTCACTACTTCATCTCCCTCTCTCGCTTTCTCTCACTTCCTGCCTTCTCCAGCTCTCTTTTTGCTCCGAGTCAGAGCCAAAGAATCTGGAGAGTCCTCCTCTCTCCTGCTCGAGCAAACCGGATTCACACTGATGCGTTTAACGGCTTTGAATGGCGACGATGACAGTTCACTGTAGTGGTGTTTCACCGTAGTGTCAACTGCTTTCTGTATACATTTGAGAAGCCTTGTAAAACATGCTGTATGGTCAAACATATGTCGACACCCATTTGCTTAGACAGGACTGTAGTTGGTATTTTAGAAACGCTGAACTGAGCTCAAATCTTCTCAACTCTGTACAACACGTTTGAATATTTAAATCAAATACAGAATTTCACATTTTATTGTTAATTTAACTGTTCACTTATATTTCCAGTATAATATTATAAAATATAATTTAGACCCTTCATTATGGTCTACATTATGTTTCGAAGCCCTTTACATAGATGTCGTTCTAGTTGAGAACATTGCTGTAAATCTTGTCAAAAAACTGTTAACTGATATTTATTCTAGAAAACACCAGAATTAGTCTTAAATAAATCCAACATTTGTAATAAGTGTGCGATCAGAGAATAGGAACTCCTCCTCATGTCATTAAACATCCCAAATTCCCCGAGATATGACAGAGGTGAGGACGTCTTTAGCTTGAGCCCTGCTCTTAGTTCCAGTTGAGGGAAATCGTAACGCTACAGCATACAATTATACTTTAATAACGTGCTTCCAAGTTGGTGGCAACAGTTTGGAGAAAAAGTGTTCTTGTTTCAACATGAAAAGGACTAAGCTAAGTCCATATAGTGGTTGATTTTTAGAGTTTTTTGTGGAAGAACAACATATTAGTGCCAAGCTTGAGGGGTTTTCCCACCTGCCATACATATGTACATAATTCCTTTTGGGTTTATTTAAAGTATCTTCTTCTCTTTCTAATCTATCCTTTCTCTCAGTTCCCCCCACAATGTGCTCGGGGTGATTCGGACGCAGGTTGGGAGCGTGTTTCAGACAGACTGTGAATGTGTGTGTACATACACCTATTTGCACAGTGTTATCCAGCTTGTGTGAGGCCAACAGGAGTCGTGCGATTGTCAATAGTAGAAGTCAATAAAAACCCGTCATTGACAAAGAGAGAACAAACAGCCGCGGTTTGTTCAGGATTTCCTAACAAACACTCCACAAGAAGGATAGTGGAGAGAGACAGAGAGGGAGGCAGTGAGGACTTGACTCTCTCCCTGCATAACACCAGATCAAACAGGGTATTGTTCTTATATATACAGTCTATGGTGCTGTCTCACTCAGCAGGTTATTCTCCAGAGAGGAATTATTACAGGGACTGTGTTCTGATCTAACCCGCCACTAGATGTGGACGAAGTACTCTATATGTTTGACTTAAGTCAAAGTAGCAATACCACGCTGTAAAAATACTCTATCCAAAATAAAAATAAAAATTTTACCTGAGCAAAAGTACAACCGGTAGTAGCGTGAAATATATACTTACAAAATTACAAATCCTCTGCAAACATACTATACATCACCACAGGGTTCAAAGTTCACGGTGTCTTTCGGTTAATTAACTTGTTCCATGCGTTATTGCACTTCTCCTGACATCACCATAAAAAAAAAAAAAAAAAAAAAAAAATGTTACCCCCCCCCCCCCCCCCCCCCCATGTCCCTTGTAAATGTCTTCAGCTGGTGCAGACCAGTCAGACTGGGACAAATGTGCCGGCTGACCCGCGGAGAGAAAATGAAGAAGGATTGTGGGACCTCGTAAAAAGAAAAAAAAAAAAAGAAAAATCTATCCTAAGTGTCACCGTTTGGCTTGTCAGGAAGTTTACATGCGTTTGCTTGTGGTGGCCTTTAGCTTTTACTCTTGGCACTTGTTCTGTGATTACTTCCTGTAATTTCCATTACTTACTTATTTCCGGGGACATTACACTTGCTCCTTGTTAGGATAATACGCTTTACTCTAACTTTTTCAAGTTGTAATAATGCACTTCTTTGTCAAACTATTCTGTTAAGAGCATCTGCTAATTAGTAAAAGTGTGAAATGTGAATGACAACAGTGTCCCCGGCTCGCACTGTCCCTCGGGATAAGCCCCCACAATAGGAGCACAACACTAGAGCCCTTATGCAAACAAAGTGTTCTTGAATGAAGGAGGCATTTAAAAATGATCGCTCTCCACAAACAGATTGCGACCCTCCTCTCTCTGTCTTGCTGTCGCCCCCCCCCCCCTAAACTTTTTGTCATTCTCGCCTTCTTTCTCTCCCTCTCTCCAAATTCTCGCCTGTCCCCGTGCCCGTTAAACACATTTGGCCTGTGCTAAACCTGAAGTGACAAATACTCCTTTCCTCTCGTCTTCAAAGGGCTATATCTGTGTCCTTGTTTTCTCAGAGCCTTGGCTCTTTGGCTTTTGAGGGGCTGATCATTGGAGGAGTGGTAAGGCGAGAAGGTGCAGCAGTGCTGGATATAAGTTGGACACAGGGAATGAGTGTCCAGACTGGGGAATGAGAGGGAAAAAAAATGAGGGGGGACTGAGATCGGAGGTGGAGAGTGTAGTGATTAAAATTCATCCCACGGTGCAAACAAAAGAAGGAATGAAAAAGCGGGAGAATGCAGTAGAGAAGAGAGAGTGAGTGTTGGGGGGGGTAAGAAAGATTTGGGGTGAAAAGAAGATTGTAAGCCTCAGCAGATCCCTGAACAGCCCCCCCCCCTCCTCTAAATGACTGCCTTTGACTCATAGCACAATTATCCTCTGAGACAACGGAAAACAAGGGAAAAAGAGGAGGGGAATAAAGAGCAGAAGGAGAGAGATAGATGAAGAGCAAGAGGGAGAGAAGGAGAGAGAACATTAATTATTCGGCAGGCTTTTCCTCCCAAGATTTGCAGAGGCAGGCTGAACAAGGGGTCAACAATTGACTCAATTACAAGACAAACTCTCCAAGGGCCCTACACCGCCACTCACTGCGGACCCTGCAGCTCTCGGGCAGGCTGTTGATTTTTTTTCTCCCCTTCTTTTCTTTGCCGGTAAATGTTTGCCCCTCTTCAGGTGCCCCTGGCAGACGCAGGAACTCCAGCCCTCGGCTAGACTTTAACCTTTTCAGGCCACTGAATGATTCCCCTCTCTGTTCTCCATGAAGAGCCGGAGGGAGTGAGGGAGTGAAGAGGCAGAAGAAGGGCTAGAAGCTTTCTCTTTGTCAGGCTTTATAGCTGGTAATGAATAAGAAACGTCTGGTGACCCAAGAGGACAGTTTTTTTTCCCATGGCACAGGTGGATTTTTCTCTTTCATTTTAGTCGGCCTCGAACAACCTGGATAAAACTCTTACAGACACTGAAGGAATTAAAACAAATTCAACTTGTCTGTCCAAAATTCAAAAGGAATTTTACATGCAACATATTATTACATCAACCTTAGTCGCTGTGTATATGTTACTGTATATCAGGGCGTACAGTAGGTTTGTATTGTTTTTACGCTGGCAGTTTCTGTTCTTACAATCGAAAAATTATTTATCATTCCCAAAAAAATCAAAATGTAATTTTATCGAAAACATTTCTAAGTTATGAAATGTGTATTTATTGGCAGTACTTTTTCTATCAGAAATGAAATCATCATTAAATTAATTTCTTAAAATTGTGGAACTCAAAAGACATGGTTGAATTTTAAGCAGCAGAAGTCGCGCTATCCAGACTTTTAGTTGTGGCTCTAGCTCCCAACACAGTGGATCCTACATTTCCCATAATGCAACTCTATAGCTTATTTCATTAGACCCTGCCTCCCTCTTTAAGGTCCACTTCTTTCAAACTCCACACCTCCAGTTTGTAACTCAGGGATTTAAAAAAATGTGAAGTGTGAAGCACACGCCTCGATAACCCCGATGTAACCATCAACATCATAATATCATCATTAATATGTAGGTGCCCAACGACATCACGTACTGTTCCTTGCCTCCTAACAAGGTTTACAGATACAACACCTGCGCTCTCTGTTTGCAGTGACACTGTGAACGAATGAGAACTTATGGGAGCGTTCACTATTGTTCGTGGTGACCCTGCATTGATAAGGTCGGACAATACAGTGAGGAATGAGATTTCAACAATAGGTCTCCAGTCCCTCTCTTCTCAGTCAAAAGGACTGCTGAAGCATAGTGCCGCTCAACACTGCTCGCTCTCTTTCTCTCCCTCTTTTTTTCCCCTGTTTCTCTTCTTCCATCAACTCGCTTTTTCTTCACTTGTTCCTCTTTGTCACTCTCATTTTCTCGACCTCTCTGTCCTTCTCTCTCTTTCCATCCCTTCAGATTCACCCCATCACTCCTTTGTAAGAGAGAAAGGAGAGCATGAATACCACACACACAGACTGTGAGTCGCCCGCTGCACAGCAACATTACTGCCGCCAGATTTTTTTCCATCTCAAAGTGAATCACTCTACCTCCTTTTTTTCTCTCTCTCTACAGGAAACAGTGGTAAAAGCGTACTCTCACTGCCCTCCTTTTATCTTTAATTTCCCCTACGTCAAGTCCAAAAGCCATGTTTTTATTTAGTTTATGTAATGACTTTTTATTTTTTGAGAATTGTATCCCTGGATATTATGCACACACGGGTCCTTAGGCAGGGTCCATGTGTGTATATCAACATTTCTTCAAAGATAATGTCTTGTTGTCTAATCATTACCAGTGTAAGAACCTGTTTTAAATGAAGCCCAAGATGTGCTCTAAATTAGATTTTTAAATATATACATACATAAGACAACATTAAGTTCTAAGCAGACATTTTTGAGAGCACCTTAAAGTTTATTATACAATTTAAAATCCTAATAGGCGGTGAAGGACGCTGGCTGTTTGACTGTGATCGAGACTCCACAAAACATTACATCACTTACTGCACGTTCTGTGTACGTTTGTGTGCTTTTATTTCTGATATTTCTGTGCAGTGGAGAGAATCCCAGTAAATGTGGGGAAAGAGGGAGGGGAAGCTTTACTATTAGCTTAGCGTGTCGCAGAGAAAAGTTTAAATGATTTTACCACAACAGTAAAATAAGCAGCAGCCAAACACAAAGCACCTTACATACGTAAATACATGTTTGTTTCCGGCTTTTGGTCCCGTTCCACTTGCTTTCAGTTGTTCATATCATATGGGGAGGATTTCCATGGCAAGTGGTCACATCGTCAGACAATTCTTGACGATTGTGTGATTGCAGAGTTGGTCGTGTGAGGTGAGGTACTTCTGTATAATTCAGCACCAACTCAGATATATCAAAGCTTTCAGAAATAATTGATTTCCCCACTTGTAATTATCACTTAGGTTTTGAGGATAGCTGTAATTACAAGTCAGAAACAGTTTTTTATGGTTAACCCTACATGACATTAATGCAGCATTTAGTCATTGAGTACCTGACTCAAGAGGTTCAATCACAGAGGCCGCTGTTCAGAAAATGTTACTTACACTCACTTAACTTAAAGTGGTTTTAAATTTTTATTGATAACTTGTCACATTGTCTTTAGTCTTCTTCCTTTTTTTTTTTTTTTTTAAATGTTTCCCGTACAGAACAAGTGATGAATGCTTCAGGAAAGCTCCTACAAAATAAAATTGCCGAACCCAGGAGGAGTGTTTGAAAAATCCTCTCACAATAGAACAGGACAGACACAGTGTGTGTGTGTGTGTGTGTGTGTGTGTGTGTGTGTGTGTGTGTGTGTGTGTGTGTGTGTTTGTGAGTCTTTGTGAGTCTTTGTGTGTTTGTGTTTGTGAGTCCGTGTGTGTTTGCGTGTCTTTAGTGAGCCATTCACAAGCTGCTGACGTAAATCGTGCCCTTCTTATTGTGTTCGTCACATCAGGTCCCCGGGTCACCGAGGCCATCAGCCACTCTCTCAATTCCCTGTATGTGTGTGTCTGTGTGTGTCTGTGTGTGTCTGTGTGCATGTACATCTCTCTTCAATGTATATGAGGCAGTTTGTGTGTAAATAAGCGAGCCTCGTGTACAGCTTGCCTTTACATGCTCAGGTCTGTGTATCGGAGAGGGTGAGTGTTTACGTGTGTGTCTGTTTTATGTGTGTGCGTGCATGTGCTCCCTTCGCATCACTGAGCACTGCATGGAGATACAGACTGGAATTCAGGGCTGAGACACAGTGAAAGGGAGCCCCTTCCTCATGCATGAGATAGGATCACTGTTTACATGCACAAATAGCAGAAAGCTTCTGTGATTGCAAAACATCTCCTACACTTTTCTGATTTAAACTGCCGCATTTGACAGACATTTAAACAGACCGAATGTAAATGGAAACCAGTAACATTGATTGTGTGTGGACAGTAATGCTTAGTGAAATGCACTTTGTGGTCGGTATTAAGCTTTTCAACTTGTTGTGAGTCTGCGGTGTGTGGAAAGAGTTTCAGTGCTCACCTTTGCTTCTATCTGTTCCTCCTCTTGCATCCGACATCACTGGTTTCATGGCTGAGACATGCAAGTTGACAGCGGCCTGAACAAAAAAAAAGGAAATACTGTGAACCTGGTTCCAGCCCAGAACCCCCCTTTCTACTAGTAGATAACTACTAGATGACTCTAGTGTCTTACACTTAAAATACAATTTGCTAAATGTACCCCTGTTGCATTTTTACTGTAAACAAACACAGTTTTGATTACATTTAACATTTATCACCGGAAAACATCGTGCGTATCCTTTAGGCCTAGAAAACATGTTGAATGCATTACATGAAACTTTAGCAAAGAGCTTTTAATGCCTTTAAACCTTCTTGTTCAAGTGGGGTCCGGTTCTTCTTCTTCTTCTTCTTCTTCTTCTTCTTCTTCTTCTTCTTCTTCTTCTTCCCCTCTATTATTGTCACATTGCTACCTTTTAACCTACCACATCACATACCGAATGCACAGTTTTTTGATTCCTTGTTTAAACAGCATGTGTGAATAAATAACTGATGAATCTGGGAAGTTGTGGAGTAAAACTTCGTACCAGCTTTGGATTAATACCTTTTGATAATACTCATTTGCCTGTACTCTGTATACACACCACACTAAACCAAAGGGTATTTAATATGATTTCGGCACCTGTTTTCATGTCAGCTGAAGTTGACCCCTCACAGCCATTTTCGTGTCTTGCAACACCCGGCGGGGCATTACCTGATTAAACCGTTCTCTTTTCTCGATTTTCATTTAGTGCGATATTCATAATGATTCAATCTTGCAATCCTCAATTAGGCAAGGGCCCACTGATTTGGATCAACTATGTTGGATATAATCAACCTGTGTCCAGCAGTGTGTGGGAGTCAAGAGATTGGATCTAAAACCGTCATTAGCCAATCAGAGCCTAGCGTTTAGAAAGAAAGAATGTCAAATGTTGTTTGAATGAACAACAACATTTACTGACGATATTTTCCTGTAAAGACTGGGAAATTAGCATGAACACTCAGCTCCAGTTCACTCGTTCAGCCCTTTTATGCCATCAGATTAGGTTGTTCACCCTTTTGTTTTTTTCGTGAATGTCAAGTGGTGAGCACAACAAATGTGGAGGAAGATTTGTGCAACAAGTGGCGGCTCAAAAGAATCCAAAGAAAAGTTTGAGTGACAGTTTTGAGGTCATTCTGAAATCTTGTTATTGTGTTATGTGTGGTGCCCACTCTTGAATGAGATACAATAAGTGAGGCATTCTTTATGTGTGAGGTCTCTCACAATTTAAAATGAGTAAATCTTGTAAAATGTGTTCTCAACTTAATGATTGATTTCACAATTAAATGAATTGAGCTGCAGTTCAGATTGATGAAATTCCTCATATGTTTTTCATTTCATAAGTTTGTACATCTGTCTCTTCGAGAGCAAAACCTAAACCGTGTGTGTGTGTGTGTGTGTGTGTGTGTAAACCCCCCATCCAATTCACAGCCAGCTGATTTGTTGCCTTTTAGTTATGTTAATGCCTCTTAATTACAGCCCTGGTGGGAACTCAAGATACACACACACACTCTCTCACACACAGACACTTACATATCAACTTGCTCGTGTGGATTTTCAATTTGTGACCTATAGCAACATACTGTTGCAGGATTTTCCCTCCCTTTCTATAGCACACATCTTTTTATTTCTCACTGTAATGATCAGCTCACCAGATATCATGTCAGCAGCTTGGCGTCAGTCCGTCCTGGGATCTCAAAGATGTAACTGTGTGTTTATGTGCATGGCTGTGCGTGTGTGTGTGTGTGACACGTCTCTTCCTGACACCATATGATCGTGAACCTGACAGACCTTTCATTCGTTCAGGGAAAGTGTGTGTATGCATTTGTCTGTGTGTGGGGAGCTTTTGCCCGTGTGTGACTCCCTGAGTCACATGCTAAGCCCCAAACACCAGCTCAGGGATCCCAGCCAATTAAAAGCTAACACAGGCCCGGATGCCTTGCCCCTACCAACATCTGGGTATTAAACTAAACGCCTGCGATATATTAGTTATGAAGTCAGCAGCTCTCAGAAGGACCACACAGGAGAAGTGCACATTTTGCCGTATGTCTGTGTGTATGTGATCCAAAAAGCTACTCTGTAATTTGTTCACTGTGTAAATTGATGAGGTTTGTTTAAGTAAATGCCAAGCAGAATGAAAAAGAAGAGCATAATTTTCA
The DNA here is from genome assembly GCA_943593645.1 of Bovichtus variegatus. Lineage (NCBI taxonomy): Eukaryota > Metazoa > Chordata > Actinopteri > Perciformes > Bovichtidae > Bovichtus > Bovichtus variegatus. The sequence continues at coordinate 7,020,003 of CALSCE010010723.1, read as the reverse complement.
TCCCTACTGTTTTGCATCAACAGATCGCAGCACTCATCAGTTCTCACGTGATTTACAGTTGACTGCAGATTCCCAGTGGGCACACGAGGCAGATGAGTTGTGGACTGAGACAAATTTGAGGACAAGAGGAAAGCAAAAGTTTTTGTAAATGCTTTTTTTTTGCAACAAAGTGAGCCAGCAACTGTAGAAGGGTTTTTCTTTAACACTTACGGAGGTTTGGAGATTAAGAGGATGAGACAAATGGGAGCAAATACATGGAAAAAGAAGGAGGTAAGAGGGAGAAGAGGCAAGTGGAGGAAAAGCATAAGCGAGAAAGTGATGATATAACACCGTATAATACAATGACCCTTATCAAGGGTGCACACGCAAACACACAGACGTGCACGTTTAGTCATACATCGGTGAAGTGATGAAGACAAGTCTCTACGTGTGTTCAGCCGCTGGGACAAATTTAAATACAGTTTACATTCTGCGGGGAGAAAGATTGGTTTGCTATGAACAACATGATTTGTTTATGATGTTTATAATGTGCAGTTAAGAGACGCAGCAGGGTATCCTGACGACTTTCAGCTCAAGTGTCCGCGCACATATTTTCTTTACGGCTAACATCTGCTCTGATAGTGTAGCGACAGTTGGACTTCAGCCTGTGACAGCTCAGTTTCTGCACATGGTCAGCCCCAAGTGGCAGCGAGAGGTGAGCCATGAAACAAGATGTCTGCAAACTGCAAAGACCTGCTTCAGAGAGAACAAAGTTGCCAATGCTTGGTCAGATTTTTTTGTCTCGTTCATTTAGTCCTTGTTCCAGGATTTTACAATTGTTTGTCTTCATTTACTCAACTTTCAAAAATATCACAGTAAGACGACATTAAACACTGAAGTATTGAGAAGAGTGTCATACTTGTTTCTTACATAAAGAAATAAAGATATTTCTCCAAGGTACTGAAAAGTGTAATTTTAGTATATTCATTAGCAAGTTTATATGGTTTAGGAAATTTACTGAGAACAACATTTTTGACACGAGGAGGAGTTACACTGGGAGGAGCAGGTTTTTATCTCTCTGTCTATTGAAATGCCAGTGTTCTCCATCAGGCAATGTCTGAACATCTCCCTCTCTCTTAATCTGTCTGCATAACAATCTGAGATTGACCCTGCCTTTAAAACTATACATTACACGACATTGTCCCCTCCTGAAGCAAAACCTAGCAATGAAAAATGAACGGTCAATAAATTCCATGTGGCTTCGTCTCGATTGTTCCTGCCCAGTCGCTGTTATGGTTGTGTCTGTGTCTTGTTTCCCTCCTGTGAGAGGCTCTCAGCGCTGTGGTCACTGTGTGCGTCTGGCGGCCTGCAGGCCTTGTCTGCTGCCTTCGTCGTTTGGAGGATCTGCGCAGCGGTTTCTCCCACACACCGAATGCAAACACACATACATAAACACAGCCTCACGTAGTGCACACTCTCTGTCTGCGTCTCTCTCTGCCTTTCTTTGTCCGCCTTGCTCTCATCCACACATGCGTTGGGTATCCGCCCCCACACGCTCTCCCCCCTCAATGCCCCGGAGCCCCCTCTGTCTCTCTTTCCTCTGTCTCTCTTTCCTCACGAGTTTTCCACCTCTTCTCTCTCGTCCCTCACTTCCAGCTGTGTTATACAGCTAAGGAATATAAGTAGCAGCAGGCCGGCTATAAATATCGCCTGCCCACCCAAGACTGTTAGGATTATTATTTTTCTTATAATCACTGCGGTCTTTCGATAAACCGAACAGATTATTATCTGGTTTTTGTCCCTGTTTCAATGTGTAATAGCCAGCTCGAGTGAATTTCTGCAGAGGACATCTTCCTTCTGCTTGTGTCAGGGAGATGATTGACTGGAGAAGATTTACAAGGTCTTGATTTGTACTTAAACTGCCACAGTGACAGTAAAGCCTCAGCGGTGATGAGTAGAGAGGATAAAAACCAGGAGGAAAAATGACGTAGCGATACATAAAGGATGGGAGGAAAAGAGCAGTCTGGTGACGTTCAGGAGTGCGGGTTAAGGTGAAGAGGAGAGCTTAGCTGGATTTACAATGACAAAGCTCCGTTCTTTTTTTTTTCTTCTTGAAAATGTGGGTTGGGCTTCTAGTTGTTTATAGATGGGGCATTTTCTACGCGCTGCCTTGGTCTACAGCTGGGAGCCAGCTGTGTGAATCAACCTCTCCTCATCTGCTTTATCCATCCAACCTTCTCTCCTTTTTCCTCCCCCTCTTTCCTCTGCTTCTCCGCCATAAAAGGAGTTCAAAGAAATATTTGCGGTTGGGGCATTACCTACCTGATACACAGACATGCAGCAGTAGTAGAAGAACAGGGGAAGACAAGACACAAGTTTGATGTAACTTAGTAGACAGAGAGGGGAGGAAGGTGTGTGGGGGGGGGGAAGAGGCTGGAGGTAAAGAGAGACGAGGGAGGAGAGGAGAGGGGGGAGGAAAGGAGAGGAGAGGAGGGAGGGAGGAGAGGAGGGGAGCGGGGTACAGGAAACCACAGGTATGTGCAGGATGGCGGGTGGGTGGCCTGGAGAGAGGACAGAAAAAAAAGTGGGATTGTGGAGAAGTGAAGGAACAGTGAATTATGGGGGAGCCTAAAGAGGAAGGAAACACTCTCACATGCGTTGGTAGCACCACGTCTGTAGAGTTGTTGGTTGAAATCCCTGAACTGATAAATGATAAACATCCAACCGCGTCTGAGAAAGCAAAGCTGCTCAGCGGCCAGCAGTACAGAACTGTGCTTGTGCAGGCGAAAGAAAACAAGGAGAGGTGAACCGCTCCTAATCTCAACACAAACACCATCGAGTCACAGACTGATCAGGCCGACAGTTACAAAGGTGGTAAAACAGTAATCATGAGCGCGCAGCAAAGGCAGTGTGTTGCTCTACAACGCAGCTTAAGTAAATTACCGTACTTTTTGCACCAAAATTGACTCAGTCAGTGTATTTAGCGAGCACTTTACCTTCTTTGCTCTTTTCCACACCCTCAACAGTTCTACAGTATGTACATAACCCTTGTTTCCTCCGCAACTGCTGCTTCTGGCATTACGTTTTATCATTTTTAATTAGAACATGGCTTTCAGCTCATCAGGTGCAGTCTTTTGCTTGCGCTACTCTTTTCTACTGCGCTTGGTTGAGCTCTGCTCCCTTTTCCACTGTTTGTAGTCATGTAGGGCAGCCGCTCTCAAGCCCTTTAGTGCCCCGATGTCTGTCATCAGTCACTCCGGCTGTGTAGCAACAAGGGATCAACGTTTCATTCTGACATTTCGACAAGGTGGGAACCCCAGCAGTGAGACATCAGCACCGCAGCTCCCTCAGCCAGAAGTTTACAGTACAGGGATACGTGAGGTGTGAATCAGTGAGGTTGAAACCTGGGCTATGGTGTTGACTGTATTAAACCACAGTGCTAGTCTAGTAAACATTAGATTAGGGCTTCAGGGATTCTTCTTTCTAAACATTGCTATAGCAAATGTGTCAAACAAATCCTACAATAACTCATTTTGCAGTTTTTAATTACAGTTTGCTCAAGAAAGTATCGAATGAAATTTTCAATTAACGTAGTGCTGACAATTTGCGGTCATTTTTGCATGATTTAAATGTTCCTATTCAGCTGTCTGCAATAGACACCACTAAATAACAATTTTGCTTTGGTTTTGTTCTATTATATTTACGCACGGTAACACATCGGACTCTGACTTATTTCCATCTTCGTCCCTGGTGTTTTAGATGGAAAACAGACTGACAATAAGATAAAACTGCGGAGTAATTGAGAAAAGACTGCAAATATAACAAGTCCAAGATAACAATAGATATATTAGAATCAAAGCATATTAGAACGGTAACTAGAGGTAAGGAAACAGAAAGTTGAATCAAAGGAAAAGTCAAACATTTCAGAAAGAAGACAAGGTGAAAAAAAAGTATCATAGGCGCCCACAAAAGAAATAGAATAATGGTTGTATGACATAGTTCAAGATGCAAATGTAATCAAAGCTGTTTAAATAAAACTCAAAGTGGCTGTTTAAGTAGATATGGCATTAATCTTCCCTGCAGCAGGTCAGTGAATAGGGCTTATTGTACATTACAGTGATGTCTCCAGCCCTGTGGCCTTTCGGTGGTCACACCATTAGCCCCCATCACATTATAGCAGCTGTGAGGAATTCACAGAGTCTGGGTAAAAGGGGTAAAAAACACAGGGGAGGGTGGCTGGGGGAGAAAAGCAGGGAAGGAGAAGAGTCTATGTTGGGTGGTGGGGGTTACAAAAACAAAGCCAGAATTTAAAAACAAAGTTTACCACCGAAGGAAAACAACAGGGCTAGAAAAAGTTAGTGGGTGAGGAGGGAGAGAAAGAAAAGAGAAAAAAATGAAAAAGAAAATGAGGTAGAATCTGGGCTGTGGTTGGCTGAGGGCCCGAGCCCCGCCTTTGTCCCCCCCCCCTCCCTCCCCTCGCTCAGTTTCCAGCCCTAACACAACAGAATCCCCCACAAGCCCAGCCACATCAGGAACGGCTGGCTACATTATAGCTGCCATTATCGTCTCTCAAGTCATAACAGCCAGAGAACACCCACCTCGACTGCAGCTCCGCCAGGAGGGGGAGGGGCGAGGGAGAGGTCGCAAGAGCAGGAATGAGCCGGGAGAGAGGGAATGAGGGAGAGGGTGGAGGCAGCGGGGGAGAGAGAGAGAGAGATAGAGAGAGAGAGAGAGAGAGAGCAGGAGATAGCCAGAGATAGAGATACAGAGCAATGGAAAAGGCAGAATGAGAGGAGGGAAGTAGGGAATGAGGGAGAGGGTGGGGGACAAAATAGTTTCAGATGGGTGTTTACACTGCAGGACATGCTCCAAAGATGTGTGCAGAGTTTGATTTAGGCTGTTTTGTGTTGTCTAAGTAAGAGATTATCCAGCACACACACACTGTATACTCACATTCCCATCTGAGAGCAGAGGAGAAATGAGGTTAAGAGGAGAGGGGCTGTCATTAAAAGCCTCTTTCCACGTTGGCTGGGGAGGGAGCGGGGGGCATGTGCGAGCCCCAGTTTAGTGTTACACCCAAGAGTAAAGGAGTGTAGAAGCAGAGCGGAGCAGAGTCGGATCAGGCCTTTTGTCTGACACAACCAGTGACCTGTGGAAATATCTGTCCTCTCTGGAGACTTACTGAGAGGGAGGAGGACTGACGCTTTATGGGAATGTCACAAATGGCCAAACCGTGCAAGGCTAAATAATGTTTCTCTTTGTATACCTCAAATACAAACCATCACCTGAGAACTGAGGTTTGTGGGACAAGTTCGTACCAAAGGCCATTAGAAAAAAAAGTCACCTAATGTGGTCGTAGCCCTGCAACAAGTAGGCTTCTGCATTTGTGAAGCTTATGGTGCTGATTAGCTGAGTAATAGTTAAGATAATATTACACTTTAACGTCATCAGAAGGCAGTAAAATAAAATAAACACTCTAAGCCATGTTTCTCTCAATTTTTGAAATTAAATACAACATGGCATGGAAGTGATACTATTTAACTTACAACAGTAAATAGCACATTCTTCCTTTTTAGCGATGAAATGTTGAGCTCAAAAGCAAAAAAAACACACATCTCGCTTAATTCAATACACTGGGAGGTTTTGCCGCGACAGCCTTACTTTGTCTGGTATGACCAGTAGCTTATGGCGGCTAATGGTATAATGAGTCTTTTCTACTTGTGCTGTTGCAATGTGTTAGCATGTATATTGTCCTGCAACAGTTATGCAACACATAGTGTAGATGTATATCTACTTAAGTTTGCTAATCTAAGATGACATTAGCCACTACAAGATACAGGTCATACGAGCCCAAGCTGCATCAAACAAAGCAGCCGAGTGTGTCGAACTAAGGGTTTGTTGCTTGAATCCAATTTTGATTTATACGAATGTGTTAGATCTGAAGTCGTAGTTAGTACCAGGATGTGAATGATGAGTCTTTACAGTGCAGCGGTTCTGACAGTGAATGAGCAATAGGCCATAAGGGATACAAAACCATATTTGAATTTATTGGTGGTAAGCTGTGTTGGTTTGGTGAGTAAGTAGGTACGCCGCAATGGAAATGTATTATGCTCGACCACATTCAGGCCTTTTTGGGCTTGTTTCAAATATCCAGTAAATCGAGGTAAACTCCAATTCATGCACCTATACAAACAAAAATAATACGTTGTCTAAAAGGGTTGCTCAAGTAATTAAATCAATCTAACAGGCATCACTGGAGTGTGATATTGACAACATCTTTAGTCAGATGAAATTAGATGAAATTTAGAATGAATGAATCCATGTATTTAAAACACATTTGTTAGCTGCATGACTACAAGACATGCAACTCTTCTACCGTTTGCAATACACTAACGCTAATATACACTAATGCTATATCCATGCCCTGATTTTTTTACACTGGTTCCCAATTTACGGTTGTGGAAGTGACTGTGTGACGTTAGAGGCGTATGGCTTACTTGTATGGGGTGGTGATGAAGCTTGAGTGTTTGAGCGGAGAGGTTTTGGGTGTAGAAAGTGGCTGGACGTCCTGTCCTCATCCTCAGCTCCTCGGTTCCTGCCCAGCTCGCTGTGCCGCAGACTTGTTTAGTTAGCCGTTTGATTTATGGCCTTGGGGTTTTTAATATGCTTCTGCCCCATCCCTCTAAAACCCAGCACCACAAAATTACACCGGGGAGCAAATTCCCTGAGAGTTTCTCACAAGATATTGACCTAAAATAGCACAATGCCACGACACCTGTGTCAGCAACATGCAAAAATGAAATCATCCATCTAAATGTACTTACATGCCTACATATATAAATACATACACGTAGTCAAACAGTAATTAGGGGCATATATAGAAAAGCCTTTTACACATTTATACAGTTGTTGTTGTTGTTGTTGTTGTTTGAAGTTCCGCAAATATGTTCAGTATCAACATTTTGCATCTGGGCAGATACGTCAATCACGAACTTTTCCTCATTGTGATGTTGATGCATTAACTGCATTAAGATATAAACGTCATTTCTGGAACACAGCGATGCTCAGACTTGGCAAACAGGAATTATGTTGATTCTATGTTTGCACTTTCTTTACAGTAATTTACTGGATAAGAGCATACTCTATGTACCATGCAAATTAATTACACAACACACAGTTGAGTGTGTGTGGACGGAACAGTAACACTCACACACACTCACTCGCTGCCTTGCTCCCTGGAGAAACACTTGCAAACATATTTTTCCAAAAATTCCAGCTTGCTTTTGCGCAGGTGGTCTCATACATTATTCACTCTTACCTTACTCTAGATTCACACACACACACACACACACACAGACACACACTGCAAATACACTTGTCTCCAAAACTCCCTTCTCATACACACCTGCCACTGTGCTTACACAGTACAAACTGATTTGGTATCTTCAGTCACACTCACTCTTTCACACACACACACACACACACACACACACACACACACACGCACACACACGCACATTCTATGCAGACTTGGTGGCCACTGGATTATTATGCTACCCCCTGGCGAGACTGACAGGTGTGTCAGTATGTGTGTGTGTGTGTGTGTGTGTGTACGTGTGTGACAGGCTGTCTGGCGACCCCCTTCTTGGTATTTATGAGTTCTGGACAGCTGAGGTGCTCGGCGAGATCTCTATTTAGCGCTTCTGGCTAATTATCATACACACATCCGAAGCAGGCGCTGAATATATGCAATTAGCCCCGGACCGCCCACATCATTTAGCCAGTCGCTAACTTTGCGTATCAAATCCCCCTGGTGGCCTGTGGGCTTAAATAGGTCCCTACTGCCCTTTTAACACTTGTGCTACTACATAACAGGCCTGGCAACCTGTTACACTCCAACACAGAGCTTTCATCTGCAGTGCACAGGAGCTTTCCCAGTTTGGGTTTGAACACTTGTCACATGAACAGCAGCAACAGGATATTTTTGGTGCCACATGCACATCACAAGGATTTAAGTGCAGAGTTAATAAATACGGTGCGCGATGCTCAGATTTGTACATTGAATCAATGTATACTTGTATTGTTGTATTTTTGAAACGTTGCTACTGATCATTCAAAAGAAAAAAGTAGACGCGTTAATCCAATCATGTTTAGGATTAAAAAGGGTTTATTTATTTTTAGAAGAATTGTTTTGAAATCGAAAATCGTTTGGTCTAAAAAGAAAATGGCAGAAAATAGTGAAAATTGTCCATCCCAGTTTCTGCAAGTCCAAGGTGATGTCTTTAAATGTCTTGTTCTGTCAGTCCAAAACCCAAAAGATATTCACTTTAAAATGATATAAAGTCAGAGAAAAAGCCGTAAATCTACATATGAGAGGCTGAAAACAGCATTTTCTGCCATTTTTGCATGAAAAATGTATTTAACGATTAATTATTTTTCTGTCAATCAACTGAAATCGATTAGTTGCCTACTCTTCGCAGCTTTAGTTTTGATGTATACTTACTGGTTAACGTTAAAATTAAATATGCAATATGTAATTTAGTTGATTTGCCAAATGATAAAGACTTTTTTGGCTTTTCTCCATTTGTGGAAGCTACGACATCAGCCAGCGTGTGTAGAGTAATTTTTGGCTCCTAATTACCTGTGTAACCATGTAAGAGCCCACAGTCCCGATTATTAGTACCTGTACTGATGTGGTTGGATGTAATGAGCAGGTGCTTGTTCCCAAGATCTCTCAGCTAGAATTACCTTACACATGCACTCTCGCTGAAAGATTCCATCTCAATATGAGTTTCGTACAAAAGACTGCTTTGTCCCACTTTCATTTTTCTCTGTTTGTTTTGCTAGCATCCCATAACCATTTGTTTTTAAAGCTTTGAGTCAAAATCCACATCTTCTTCTTCTGTATGTCTTTTCCTTTGTGATCGCTACTTTCCAGGTCGGGAAGGTGCGGCAGGTTTTTAGTGTCTGTCAGCAGTGTTTGAGGTGCACGACGGTGTTTAGAGAAGAGAGATTACAGCCAAGCCCACTGTTTGTGTCACAGGGTTTTGTCTAATCTGTAGGAGTGAGTCAGGGCACATCACACGAACTTTAGAGTTCTGTATTCCTTACACCAATTCAAATTATAAAGGGGACATTCATTTTCATTTTATGTACGAGTATGTATTTTATGGTTGTCATGTCTACATTTATCCAAATAGAGTTGTAGATGCTATATACAGCATGTGTGACATACTCAAGCATTCTTTTCTCTCAGAGTACACTGTTAAAAAACCCTCAATTATCAGGAGGAAATTTAAATTTTAACTACCACACAACTTTGTATCTCTCATATCCCTTACATTATTTCCATTGTATGAGAGTAGCATGTATTCATAAATATATTCCAAAAATACAGCTAATCCAATAAAATTGAAGCAGGCATAAGCACCGCTATTAACATTGTCCACTAAGACTGCTTTTACTTTTTATTCATAGCTAAATTTAACTTCCAACCTTCTGTTTTTTTACTTACTGTAAGTTAAATTTAAACGCTAACTGCAGGATGTATTGTTACTATGTGTCTAGCTTTATTTCTACTGTGGTTTTTACATTTTTACTTTTACTTACGTAATGGATTTAGTAGCTTTGTTTAAAATAAGTATGACTCAAGTGTTTCAGAGGGAGCTTATTTTACCCTTGAACTGTTTAGTTGGTTTAGTCTGTTATTAACATCCTACATATTCCCTTTTTTCCCCCAAACCTCAATTGTTTTTGTCTATTTGCATTTTCTCTCTAGTGTAGTGTAGCGTACTTTAGTTTGGTGTGGTTTGTTTGGGTTTCCTCGCTTCACCCTAACCGTGTCCTTGTCTTTGTGTCAGGTCCAGGGTGTACGGGGAGCAGTAGGTCTTGGAGCTCCAATGCCAGTGGACATGCAGCCACACCAGGGGCTGTATCACTATGAGACCTCACCCAGCCAGCCCCCCAGAGGGTAAGACAGTAGTGAGCATGTGCTCCGTCCTCGCTCATTACTCTGTGGCTCAGTTTCACCTCTTGTTTGTCACGGTGGATTGCACAACGGTTTAACATCAGAGAAATATAAGAAATAGGTCAACATTTTGGGATATAAACTCATTTGCTGTCTTTCCAAGGGTAAGATCAGATCAAATATAGCGTATTTAATCGATAAGAAGATTGATGCCACTGTCAGTACAGAGCTAGGGTGATGACATGTTAGCATAAAGACGTGTAGCGGGGGGAGAAAAACAAGCCTTGCACTGTCCAAACTTCAGAAATACTACCAATAACTCTGAGCTGACACGCTGTATCTCGTTTATTTATTCAATACAAGCACAGCAAAAATGTCAAAAGTAAACATTTTGTGATTTTTAAGGGGGAGTTACATGTTGAGCCCGATCAATGCTGGATTCTTGAGGGTTAAAATATTCTCATAATATATTGACCAAAGTTCTTTTCTTTTTTTTTTCTTTTTTTTTGTTTTACATAAACACACATCATACAAACATCCTTGAAAAGGATCCCTTAATTTGTAAGAATTGTGACCAAGACACAAATGTGCAACTTTGAAGTGTATAGAGGACAAACTATGTAATGCTGACCGTTTCTGAGTTACCTCAACAAAGTAGAGGCATTTGTGCGTCACAATATGTTTTTATTCATCAGACAACACATACAACAATAACGATATGTCTGTGAGAGCTAATATCGGTCGGTATATGGGCCCAGCAGATTAATGCGGCTTTACTTGCTGTAGCCATTTCTTGGCAAACAACAGTTTATGCATCCGCTCGGCACTTCTATTGCATGGGTGGGCACAATGGTATAAAACCTGGCAACCTCACCGGGATGGCACGACTTCAAAAGGTTGTGCATAGTCACTGCGCCCGGCCCAGCATGAACTATTAGTGCTCGCACTATAATCACAAATTGTTGTTTTCTGTTTCCGTGCAGGTTTGACAACTGTGTCAATAAAATTAAAGGTTTTGGTCGGCATATTTTCTCACTTTGGACACAGCCGTTTCCCCCTGCTTCCAGTCTTTTTGCTCAGATGGATCTTCAGTCCCTAGAAAGCAGCGATCATACTCATCTTAGACTGTTCCTATTTTAAAAATCACACTCGGAGGGTGCAGAAGCCCAGGTCTCGCTGCAATTGTTGTGGACGCTGTGCTAGCTCAGCCCCTCACTCCTCCCCCTCTCCTCCCACCCTCCCTCATGCCACCCAGGTTGCGGGTGGACTCGGCCTCTCTCTGACAGCTGCTAATTACAGGCTGACCAGGCCCCGCTGCGCTCTGCATGACTGCCTCGCGCCCCGCTCAGGTTACCCAGAGTGAGGGAGAAACAGAGAGAGATGGAGAGAAAGGTGGCTGTTTGGGACAGAGAAAGACAGAGGAGCAGGAGGAGGAGGGAGGGAGGAAGGAAGAGGAGATAGAAAGTGACAGAGAGAGAGAGGGAGAAACAGAGAATTAGAACAGAAGGGATGAATGGGAGAAGAGAAAGGGAGAAAGGGGGGAGAGGTTGAGGTAGAGTCGGGGGGAACCAGCACAGTGGATTAGAGAGGACAGATTAAGCTCCTGTGTGGAATACACGTTGTGGTGAAAGAATTAAAGAACTGAAAGGACGACTTAGGAGAAGGTGGATAGATGAAGTCTGCCTCTTTAGGAGAGGAGCGAGAGGGACAGCGAGAAAGAGAAAAAGAAGAGGAGAGACACATTTTGAACTAACCAGTGAGACTGAAGAGAAGTCAGAGAAAACATTGAAATTCATGAGAAGATCGGAAAGTTCCAATGAAGCTTTCCTAGGGGAAAACCCAGATGAGTACATTTCCAATGTAGACCAACATAAGGGCTATGCCCCATCTAGTGGTGCGAAGGAGACAACACACGAGATTATAGTTCAGCTCCTCAGACAGCGCTTCCTTCCAGGCTGTGCACCACCTCTAAAAAGTTACTAGAAATGTTTTATCTTATAGATAAGGTGGTATTTAGAGAAGCTTTACAATTGGCTTCTCTCATTTATCTTGGCCCAAACGTGACACAGGAAAAGAAAAAAAAAAAAAAAGTCCTTTACATACTTATTTCCCATTTAACTGTTTATTTTCTGTCAAGAAAAAAACTATTTATTTATGTCTAATTCATCCTGCGCATTTCTTTATTTCCTACGGTAGAGGATGAAAACAAGCATTCGTTCGCGTTTTCTTTTCCCGGTTTCTCAAAACGTGGTTCAAATTTCAACATGTTTCAAGCCCAAATCTGAACTTCATTATGTATAGAGTAGAAAGAAGAAAAGAAGAGGCAACAGTGTTCACAGTTTCACTACATCCCACCGCTTCTTCAGCTCCATCATGTCTTTTTGCTGTTACTATTTTTCACATTGATTTATTTCTCGTGATTAATAACGATGTTTCTTTAATATCTGCAGCCTAGTCCCATCAGACCAGTCTCCCTACAGTGATGTGTCCTCGCTGCGTGCCCCGCTCCTCAACGGCCCTCCCCAGGACTGCCGCGCTATGTACAATCCCATGACTCCCAGTATGACTCATGGATCAGGCCCAGGACAGGGGATTGGCCTCTGCATGGATCAATATATGAGGCCCCCTCAGGCCCCACCACCGCACAGTATGATGGGCCACAGGGGCATGCCGCCCACAGAGGGTGAGTCAGAGTATCTTTTACATCTCCTTAATCTCACAGCTGCGACTGATTTTGGACTTAAAAGATACCTGAGAGTAAGAAACAGAGACTACCCAGATTTCTACAAAAGGGTGGTTGTACTGCTGAGATATAAATGTGTCTGTCTCAGGAAAACAGCAGCATGGACTAATCTAAATTACTCAGTTAACCTAAGGTGAACTACAGATAAAAATAGACCCCGTAAACATAAAATATATAAATAGTTTTACTCTAAAGAAACTAAACAGAAAGAGACTATAAAACCTCTCAGGGCACTCAATTGTCTCTCTTCCTCATTTTTAGAAAAGCTAGATTTTACAAGTGCTTCTTGCTGCTGTACCTACAATAATACTTCAAATGACTGATTGCTGTGTGGCCAACCCCAAAGCAAGTGGCTGTCCTCAATAAATCAGCTGTTAGACGCACAAGACTGCAAGTCAACACGATGTGCAGTTGAGATTTTAATCATGCACAATGGCTGCACCATGTGTTCCTCCTCACCGACACACTAAGAGATGTTAACGTAAATATTTGCAGTGGTGTGTTTCAGTGTTTCTGTGTGTCCTTAATGTCCAACAGGAGGCAACATTACTCCCTACTGTAACCAGAACAACATGATGTCCTCTCATCACAACTTCTGCCAGATTCAGCCTGGTTCTGATCAGATTGGCTCAGGTGATGGTAAGTTAACACTTCCCATTGTTTCCTTTGAGATATACAATTCTATTCTCTCAAATGTGTTGTATAAATCAGAGCTGACCCGCCTGCTCTTTCGGTCCTCTGGTCCCCTCCAGGCTCGAGGTTCTCCACACCTCGTTCCATGCTGAAGCTGAGTAAGAAGAGAGCCCTGTCCATCTCTCCTCTGTCTGATGCCAGCGTAGACCTGCAGACAGTGATCCGCACATCACCCAACTCCCTGGTGGCCTTTGTCAACTCTCGCTGCAACCCTAACGGGGCCAGTTCTTATGGCCATCTCTCTGTGAGCGCCATGAGGTCAGATATTTCACTTTTTTATGTTGAGCACAAACATGCATTTAAAAGCCATCAATATCTATTACCTTAGACTAGTAGGCTCTAATATTCAAGGACTTCAAAGTAACCGCTGCACATTCCCTGATTTTTAAGTAGCATAACATGAAATGCTTTACTTTGAGGCGTGACGAGGAATTTGATTCTACTTTCAAACACCATCTGGTCTGAGCGTGAGGCAGTTACATCCCCACAGCCACCATAGAGGGTTAAAAATAGAGCAGGTGAACTGCAATGAAGTAAATTAAAGAATAAATCAAAAACTTTGGTGAAATGTACCTGTTCGGTGATAAATAGCTGCAAGCTAGCCGGCCAATTGCTTACTAAACAGGAAAATGTAGGTATTTAGACAAAGGTAGATATACACTGAGGAAAATAAAGATAAACAAAGAAAAAAAAGAGTGTAAAGAATACCAAATGACATGTTCCAGTATTAAGAGTAAACAAGATTACCTGATGTTTATCCATCTATGATAAATGTCCCCTTCCACCTACTTTTAAGCAAATTGATCACCAGTTGTATCAATTTTGATTGATTTGAATATCTCACCAGTTCCATCAGCTTTTATTCTCCTAACATTATAATATCGTTGTTTTCTCTGTTACTCCGCAGCCCGTCCCTCGGCTATTCCAGCAATATAAACTGCCAATCCAGGCAAGTTTCAATGTATGGAGGAGGCGGGGGCACGCCTCTGGGTGGACACACACCAGGTCCCTGCCAAGCTTCCCGCTTACCCCCCCACAATCCCCGACTCCACGTTCCACCCAAGCATGGACACGTAAGACGGCCCTCTCACTCACTGTATAAAGCACTCGCAACAACTCAGTATCAGTGCACACTTTGCTTGATATTTCCTGTCTATCTACGATTGGGAGAATTCAAATCTGTGTTAATTGTATGTTAACGACTTTGAGAGATAGAAAAGGTTACGTGATTTGTGTTTTGTTTTATAGCTGAAGACAGAGCCAGGGCTGGGACTTGTGATGGACGGCATGAATGTGAAGAGCCTGGAGGAGAGGTCGGAGGGAGATGTGGCCAGTCCTTCCTCCACTGGCACTCAGGTACAGAATTAGTCTTATCCTCACAAGTAGTTTTCACCATCACACATTTACAATTTTAGTTTTGACATTAGGATTTGTGAAATACGCAGGAATATAAAAGCATTTGTCTGTGTTTCATTTGTCTTTGACTGATATTAGCCCATACTGCAGGTGTTCCTTACCCAAAACACAGCATGCAAAGAAAGTACTTTTTTGTTTTTATGTTTTATGTAGCTGTAGTTGGCAAAAAACATCCATCATCATATCAGCAGAACATGACTGGCTGATCTCTGATATGAAATATGTTTTTACACAGGTGGCAAAAACTACTTCAGATTCAAAACTCGAAAATTACACAATTTGTCGTAACATGTAATGAACCGCACCTGGCGTTAAATTTGTGCCATCCGTATTTATCAGCAAGGGCTTTGGTCATGTGCATTGTTGTTTTCCCACACTCAGGCCAAGCACAATTAAAACACAATTTACAAAACTATTATATCCAGCCACTTAAATAATGTAGATTAATGAAAAAAAACAGCAGCCACCAATGTTTAAAAAAAATAATAATTCAATTGTATTTTGTTATTTACAAATACAACTGTAAACACATATACATTTTTCACGACAATAAGCCCTACTGTATCTCAGTTTTTTTAATCAGATTTCTATTGAAGAAGAATGGGTCCTTCTTTTAACAGTCATGCATTAATAAAGATTTATATTAATTTCTAAATTACTCAGTACCACTAAAATCGCACTTGTGGGGCTTTACCCCACTTTCCCCAGATAACACGTCACTTTTTGTACACTATTTCATTCAACTTGAGTCATAAACGTCTGGTCTGCACCCATATGTTTCATCAGGACCCCCTCATGGGTCTACTGGATAGCAGAGATGACTGCGACAAGGAGGACGGGAAGCCCGAACCAGAGGCCATCTACGAAACCAACTGCCACTGGGAGAGCTGCAGCAAGGAATTTGACACACAAGACCAGCTAGTTCATGTAAGAGATAGATCAACCAATAGATATTGTAGAATGGAGAGACAAAAAGGAGGGAAACAGCATTTTAGCAAAAAGCTATCTACAGTGTACCACTTTGATTTTTAACGGGTCTCTCTATTTATCTGTTTACTCAACAGCACATCAACAATGAGCACATCCATGGGGAAAAGAAGGAGTTTGTGTGTCACTGGCAGGAGTGCTCTCGAGAACAAAGGCCATTCAAAGCCCAGTACATGCTGGTGGTTCATATGCGCAGACACACAGGAGAGAAGCCACATAAGTGCACTGTGAGTGTATCTTTGGTCTCTGTCTATGTACTTCATTTCTCTCTGTTTCTATCTCTGTTTTTGTTTGGCTATTGATGGATGTTCTCTTTTTGCAATTTGGCTGTTGTTATAAAACCGTTATGTATATTTCTGTTCTAGTTCGAAGGCTGCAATAAGGCCTACTCTCGTCTGGAAAATTTGAAGACCCACCTGCGCTCTCACACCGGAGAGAAACCATACGTGTGTGAACATGAAGGCTGTAACAAAGCCTTCTCCAACGCTTCAGACCGGGCCAAGCACCAGAACCGAACTCACTCCAATGAGGTACTGTAGTGTGCGCCACTGAAAAGTAATAAAGTTATCAAGTTTGAACAATACCTCGCCAACTGGCTTTGTACGTTATTAAAAGTGACACCGTAGTCTAACAGAGATGAGTTATTTATGTTTTGATTCAATCAGTTAATATAGGAGTCTTGCAGAGATTCACACTTTTGCAAGTATGTTGGATGTCCATAGTGTCAGCTATAGCAAATCAGGAAAAATACATTATTTTGTATTGGGCCAACAATGATAAACTGCTACATATAAGAGACACTTTCATTAGCTGTAAAGTTGACGTAAAGTACACTTTGGTATGCAGGACTGTGCACACATAAACAAGATTTTGTGTGTTGACAGACGCTTTGCTCTTTTTACAGAAACCTTATGTATGTAAGATCCCCGGCTGCACTAAGCGCTACACAGATCCGAGCTCTTTGCGTAAACATGTGAAGACGGTGCACGGCCCTGAAGCCCACATCACCAAGAAGCATCGTGGAGACACAGGACCTCGGCCGCCTGGTTCAGCTATGACCCCTGGAGGCCAAGGATCTGAACTGCTGCTGGAGAAAGAGGAGACACGCAGGGAGGACTGCAAACTGCTGGCTCCTGAGACTGCTCTGGTGAGTGATACAGTTTAGTTATTGTCTGCAAGATCCTTTACATAAAAGAAAAAAAAACAAAGCTCCCATTTTAAAACGAAACACAACCTTATTTATTTTCCCAATTAGGTACAAATCACATATACTTAGCATTCCTCCCATTTGAAAAGTTTTCTCATGATACATTATATTACTTATTTCAGAAATCCCAGCCAAGCCCTGGTGGTCAATCATCCTGCAGTAGCGAACGTTCTCCACTAGGGAGCGCCAACAATAATGACAGTGGGGTGGAGATGAACCTAAATGCAGCTGGCAGTCTGGAGGATCTCACAGCACTGGAGGATGGAGTTGCAGGTGGAGGAGGGGAGCCAGGAAGTGTAGGAACAATGGGAATGTCAGCACAGGCTTTGAAGAGGCTGGAGAACCTGAAGATTGACAAGCTGAAGCAAATCCGCAGGCCAACCCCTCCTGGCCGCTGTGCCAATAGCAAGCTACCTGCACTTCCAGGTATGTTCTGGGATGAAATAACAAACTAAATTCAGAACTCTTTTAGTTTATATTGGTGAAGTCTGAATTGTTGCACAAAAGAAAATATTTCAACAGGCTGAAAAATGAATTGTTACAACATAATTGTACTGCGACTGATAAAGGATTGTTTCAACGATTGTTTTATCTAAATTAACATTCTTGGTTTGTATTGTATCTGAAATATTGAACTGTTTCTAAGCTGTTTCCTCCTTCTGGATCTTCATTTTCAGGTCCAGGGGAGAATATGGGAATGTGTGCACCTTCTCCACTCCTCTCAAATCGACGAGTTATGGAGCTCTCCAATCACGAGTTAGGAGGTGGCACATCGATTGGCTGCTCTTCTAATGACAGGAGAGGAAGCGGCACCAGCAGCTTAAGCTCTGCATACACCGTCAGCCGTCGGTCCTCCATGGTGTCTCCTTACCTTTCCAGCCGGCGCTCCAGTGATGTCTCACAAATGGGAGGAACGGGAGGGGGAGGGTGTCACCTCCTTGGCCAAGAGCAGAGTGGGGGAGACCCCCTCTCTCCTGAAACCAATCGCAGAGGAGCTCCATGTCCTGGAGGAGGAGGATTGCCAGGTCTTCCTAATTTAACACCCGCCCAGCAATACAGCCTAAAGGCCAAATATGCTGCAGCAACTGGTGGACCACCACCGACTCCTTTACCCAATATGGAGCAGCCAGGTACTCCAGGCAGAAGAGGAGGTGTTTTGAGTGAGTACCAGGGGCAGCCTCTGCCTCCCTTCCTTCAACAAGTTGGTCCACGTCGGCACAGTGCCAACACAGAGTATGGCACTGGTGTCATCTACCCTCACCAGGCTCCAGGAAACAACAGCAGGCGAGCCAGTGACCCGGTTCGATCAGTAGCAGATCCACAAGCTCTCCCCAAGCGCTTCAACAGCCTTAATAATGTAGCCATGATGGGCCGAAGGAATGCGCTGCAACACCGTGGCTCTGACACCAGCCTTTCCCGCCATCTGTACTCCCCTCGGCCACCTAGCATTACAGAGAATGTAATGATGGAGGCTATGGGTATGGAGCCCCACATTGCCCCTGTTGATGCCAGGGATCGTTCCATGATGATGCCCCCTGGAGAGAGAGGCTTCCTGGGATACCAGCAACAGCATCAAACTCTTGGAGGAGTTGGAGGTTCTCTTGGAAACCAGCTGTCCCCAAGCCATGACTCTCTGAGCTGCCCAGACCAGGGTTACATGCAGGGGCACTACCAGAACCAGGGAGGGGAAGTCACTCCCAGGGCTGGTGGAAATCCAATAGGCCAAGCAAGGCCTATTCACTCAGAGGGCATGTCTAATACACTTCTCCAACAGGCTGAGTACAGTATGAGCACCTGCCAGCTCAGTCCCTCGGGCCCCCATTACCCAAGCATAGGCCAGGGTGGTGATGCTGGAGGCCCTTGGAGTGATTCCCACAGCCAAATCCAAACTACCAACCATGCTCTCCAGAACCAGCGAGGAATGCAGTTTTCAGATCCTAGCCTGCAGCCTCAACAGACACAGGCCCACTTCAACAATCAGACGGGCCTCTACAACAGTCCTGATGGAACCCACAAACTCACCATCAAGCCTGAGCAGCAGTTCCACCCTGGGATGGGAGGTGGAAACACCTGTCAAAGTGCTAAGCTCCAACAGCAGCGGATGCTCCTCCAGCAGACTCAGGTTTACCCACAACAGACAGGCCAGGTCCTGCTGAGGAACTCTAACAATCCCAGCTGTGACTTTCAAGGGCAGAACCAGAACTCTTTCCCCAGTGGAGGGGGCTTGAGCTTGGGCTGTGCTGGCACTGCGCTCTCAGATGGGCAGAGGTCAGAAACCCCCATGATGCAGGTGAAGGAGATGATGGTGAGGAACTATGTACAGTCGCAGCAAGCACTCATGTGGGAGCAGCAACAAGAACAACAGCAGCAGCAGCAGCAGAGTGGAATAAAACCTCCTCCTCTATCTGATAATATAGATATGAGTGCCCAGACAGCAATGATGCAGCTAAGTCCACAGCACCAAAACCAGAATCTTTACTCCAGCCAACCCTATCCGTCCTACCCCAACCAGAACCTTGTCATGAACCCTCCGGCCCACAGCCGAGCACCCAGCTCTGTGACACCTAAAGAACAACAGCTGACAGGTCTCCAAGGCTCATGTTATGGCCAAGAGATGGTGGTCCCCAGACCCCCTCAGGGACGTAAACCTCTCAGCCGCCAGAACAGCCTGTCACAGGTAGCAGGAGCCTACCTGGGTAGCCCCCCCCACCTCAGCCCTGTCCACTCCACCTCCAGCCCCAGGCGAGCGGTCCGACTTCCTCCAGTTCAGCATCCACAGCACCAGCAAAATGAAATGTTCTCTCCTTCCAATAACAACAACATGTACTATTCGGGTCAGATAAACATGGATATGGACAAACACATGGACCCCCAGAATGGACCTTGTCTCAACCAGCAGCACAGTATGGGGTCCAACCTGGACCCAACAGGTGGCACAAAACCTTCCCCCATGACTCCCTATCCTGAATCTGGCCCCATCTCCAATGCCTTAGAAAACCTGGACCTGGATAATGCTCGCATAGACTTCACCTCCATCATTGATGATGCAGAGTCTTCCTCATTCACCCCAATCAACAATCCCCTTCAGGGTCAGCCAGGGTCTTCCACACAGGCCTCATCCCGCCTCAACACCCCCCAGACTTCTATCAGCCTAGCTGCAGGCTCTGGCCTGTCCAACATGGCTGTAGGCGACATGACGTCAATGCTTACCTCACTTGCTGGGGAAAATAAATACCTGAACACACTGTCTTAGAAGAAATCTTTGGGGCATCTTTTTCCAGATTAACAATCAAGTAGAGGCCTTGGCCAGTTCTTAATGTTTTAATTGAGATCCCTCATGAAAATGTATGTAGCCCAGTATTCAAGGGTAACCAGCCTGGGCTTTCAAAACACTTAAGTGCTGTCGCTTATAGTGATTTTCCCTGGTACATTGCAAGAACGTTCAGTTAGGGAAGAGGGTAAGATAGACAAACTTTTGAATGAATCATTTCATGAAATGGATTATTAGTCTGGGCTGTTTTATAAATCTACATAAGCCTTTATACATAAACCCAACACATAAACCCTTATTCGAGCCAGGGTGTGAGGGGTCTGTTGCGACTGGATATCCATGTAATGCATTTTGGTTGCAAGTTGAGACTAAGTTACTAATGTGCTCCATCACGTTTTTCAAAATGGTAAGAATCTCCACCCAAAACCCTAAAACCAAAGGTGCCTGATCAACCTCCATCGCTGTATTGTTCCTTCGCTGCCTTGGTACTTGGTATTTTTCTGTGCCTTACTGTAAGACACAGAGCTATATGCCTGATATGAAACTGATACTGAACTTTTTCGAAGCAGGCATTCCAGTCACATGGGGCTGTGGCAACAGTGGAGCAGAGAAGGATGCGTGTAAATACGTTTTATATACATTTATATATGTTGTTGTGTATATGACAATGAGACAGTGGATAAATCATCCTCCGTCTTGTGATAGACTGCTTGGATTCTGAAGGCCAATGTTCAGACGGGAGTTTGTAAGATGGTTGTTTGAAGAGCTGAGTGAAGACTACAGTTGTGCTTTTAGTGATTGAGAATTATTTTCTTGGTGCTACTAAATATTAATCTGTATTGCTAGGGGTATTTTTTCCTTGTCATGAACAACACACTCTATAGTGGCATATCAGTATTCCCACACATGCACAAATGCAATCACAGACACACACAGACACTCAGGACTTGTTGGTGTTTGAATCTTTGGTGTTCAGAGTACATGTATGTTGTAATTGCCTTTCCAGACAGAGAGTTTGCACTCCACATGTTTACTGTAAGTGTTCCTAAAGCAGCTATGTACTTGTTTTTTTTTCCAGTGATGTTTTTAACTGTAAAACAGAAAGTTCCTTACTCTTTCTAAGGTACATACATAGTGGATAATGAGTAAAGCTCAAATATAATATGTGTGCAACAATCCCCTCTACATTACAGTATGTCTGATATATTCAAACACTAACCCGCCTACGACTCGTACATGGCTCAGCTGAGGATGACGGCTATTTTGAATGAAACCCGACTCAGTTGGTCTGTATCTGTTAACAGATCAGTAATAGTTTCCTATGTTTGAGCAACTGAGGTACATTCATAGTACAGTGCTGCTGCACTTTGGCTCTTATCCCAAAGAGGAGTTATTTGGAAAATTCTTCATTACTAATTCAGGAGAGGGGATCAAGAAGCAGGAATTTTATCAATTGCTACCAATGTGATAAAATACATATTTTCATGGGTACACTGAGGTACTTTTTTGCGACTATTGAGCTGTTTCATACGGAAGAAGGCTGCAACTCTGGGTAGGAGAACAAATTTTACACTGTGGCTTTGCACTGACTACAGCACTGTGTGGAAAAGTCTCTGTCTCTTATGACTATTCACATGAACCTCATTTTGATAGGGATAAAGAATTATCACAGTATTTTTTAATAGTCATTTAAGAACATATCTGAGCACAGATAGACTCAATAAGGCCACATTAAAGTATTGCTGAAGCATTTCAGGAGACTTTTCAGAATAAAATAGTAGCGTCACTTCAAAGTTTACTAAGCATTAGCAGGAATGAACATTTCTTCATTTTGGAAAAAGTGTAAAACCTACCAAAGACACCTTAAAATGACTGATAAAAAGATGCACAAATAGTCTATTTTAACACTAACACTAACACTAGCAATAAGGGCATGAACATTGACTGATAGTGCTGTTCTTTAGAATGTATGAGATGTTTTGTATAAAATTATCTTTTTATATTAATGAACTTTATGGATGTTGCCTTCTATGTGTGCGTTTTTTTTTTTTATAACTCTCATCCTTCATTCTGACTTTTTTGCTGGCAAAAGAATATCACCTTTTGCAACCGAAAGCTATAATAGTAGCATTAACTACAATAGACAAAAGCCAAGTGTTATATTTTGTGTACAATTTTCTACATTTTTATACAAATGTGCTATATTTTACCAGTTTATGAATAAAGATGTTCAGTGGGATGGATGCAGAAGGTTTGTCAAACTTTTCTTTTCATGTCCGTTATTGTGAAGTGATGTGAATGTGTGTTTTATTACCACACACGCTGAGCCATATCTTCACATTCTATATATCAAGGAGGTTTAAAGTAAAGACAGATAGCCTATAATGCCGGCTCTGCTGGAGGACTTGTTTCTGTGCCCGGTCGATTAATGCAATGACTTCTTTCCACCAATAGAGTGCAGTACAGCCTGAGAGCAAGAACAAATTGCCACCAGTATATATCTTCCATTCACTACAAATGAAACCCCCATAGCATAACTTGAATGATGCACACTCTGCACAGTCTTTCACTCCTGTTAGCAGTTAAACTATATTCGGCATAATTGTGATCCAACACAATTTTACTCCAAAATTATTAAACGTCTAACAAACTGACAACGCAGAGGACATTTATCCTAAATCATCTTTCCTTTTCTCCTTGTCCTAATTGGAAAATCTGCTTGTTATGAATATGATTTAGTCCTGCCTGTCACGGCAGCCTATTATGGCGATCTGCTTGGCTGCTACAGTAAGTAAGTGGATGAGCATTAAAAATGGCTGCTCTTGGTGACATCAGTGCCTGGACGGGCTCTCTGTGGTCAGGGGGGATTGGCACTGTGGGCCGCTGAATGCTGTAAGAAAGAAAAACTACAACAAATCTTGCCCGTAAAATATTATCAAAATGACATCTCTTCTTTAAAAGACATCAAATAAGAGAGTGGTGGGAAAGATATGGGAGTAAAAAAAGCTAATACCCACGATACTGTTTCATATGATACTATATACTAGGGGTTTCCCACTCCTTTTGGCTTGTTACTCCTTGAAATGAAGTCATGTCTATTTGTGACCTCACATTATAGAATATGGTGGTGTGGAAGTAAGTTATGAGCAGTGCAACTAAAGAGAGATTTTTTCCCTCAGATTGAAGCATAATTAGAGAAAAGACAGAAGAAAAAAAAAATACAATTTTGTGCATGTTTTCCTTACTCTGTCTCTCATCCCTTTAATCACCCTGTGACCCTTTAGACGTATCTTGGGACCAAATGAAGTACAGTATCCCTCCGCCAGGCAGAGAACCAGTCCCGTGCACTTACTTAAACTACGTGACAACAAAGTAAAATTGATTGCTTTTTTTTAAATAATTAGGATTAAAATTGGGTAATTACAGCATGGCAATATTAATTTCACATGTCTTGTCGAGCAGTTGTTCTTTTAAAATTTGTGTAACAAACATAGTCCCGATCAAAAGTCACCTTTTCTAAATAGGTAGGTAAACCGTATTAATAACAGTACTTAAATCCAAACTACAGCTAAACTAGCTAATTTTACTTTTTGAAGAACCTAGTAATGGATTAAACTACCTCCAAGCAAACTTCTGATTTGAACACGCCTACGGTGAGTAGCAATGTTAAACGCTAAGATATTAAATTGCCTGTATTAGAATACTATAATAACCTTTAAAAAAGTAACAGAGTTCTCCACCTTTGTCCGTTATGTTTGTACAACACCTCGTCGGGTGCTAACGCTGTCATTTAATCTGTTGCGTTTGCTGAACTTTTACAGTAACTTTTTAATGTGATATTTTTAAACCATAACTTTTTACAGCACTGGCTCATTTTTGGTTCAGGGGCCCCAGTGTGCTTAGACTATATTGGCATTGTGGTGTTGTGGCATGGCACAGTAGACTCACGGCAGCCACTTACGGCCTGGCAATGATGCTCAAGTTGACTCATTTGCTCCAAGGCAAGGGGAACTTCTCCTGACTGACTACTGATCTGCAATCTGGCATATCCACATTTGTTATTTGAAACAATAGCTGAATCTCCACAACGGCGTCACATAGGGTGTTTGCAGTTGAAAGGAAATCAAAGAGAGAGTAATACCGTTTTACAATTCATACATAAATCCCCCTTTAGATGTACCAGATTATAGGTCCATCATAAATATGTTCAACACATCAAAAGTTGTGTTCACTCATTTGAAAGTGCATTCAAACTGTCACCATAGCAATGAGGTGCACGCACTAACTTAAATCAGACTATGCTTTTTAAAAGAAATGATTGATGTAAATATCAGATAGGCTTGCTGTATGTGTTTAATGTTTAACTTAACTCCTTATTTGACACAATTACATACATTTCAGATCTAAAGCACACTGACCTTCACTGACTCTTTTCCTGGAAACATTGTCTTGTCTCTTGCCTCAGGCCAAAGTGATTGTTATGCAAAATGTCCATAGATTCCTTTTCGCAAATTAGAGAGTGAGTGTGTTTGCGTGCATGGATATTTTTAAAACGACATTCTTGAACATGTTTGAGTTAGACTTTAATGTAAAAAGTTAGACGGCACTAATGCAAAGACAGTGTTTTAGACTCTCTACAGTGTGGTCTCCTCTTCTGCAGAGTTCCAAATGGAAATGCCAAAATAAGAGTTTTTCAAATGCAAAGAAGTGGGCAGCATAATGACTTTTCTCTTTTCTTGTCTTGCCATTCAGAGGTAGGCTTTTCTTTCCCTTTGTCACTTAGGTTGGCATATAATTAACTCCTGCTTAATATGCTGTTTAAGGGCTCTCCTCCCCATGCAAGAAGCTTTGAACCCATAGACCACAGTCAGGGACAAAACCCCAGTGGGACTGCTTCCTCCATGCTCCTCCTTGTGTGTGTGTGTGTGCGTGTGTGTGTGTGTTTGTGCGTGTGTGTGTGTGTGTGTGTAAGAAGTAGTTGTTTTAACAAGACAGTAGAAAGCTAAAACGATACCGCCGCAGCATTGCTGTGTACTTATTTTACACTGCACAACTATTAAACCAAAATAAGACTGTGCACAAACATTCACTAAAGTCTAAAAGTAATCAAATGAATAAACGTATAAACAGTGCGTAATTAAATGCATCTAAAAGCGCTTTAGAGTGCAGAAGTGAGCGTTTCAAAGTAAACCTATTTGATCTTTCCCGTCAATAGAGATGCAGTACGACAATTTTTAAGTCGATTTAACAACGAAACCTCGCAAAAAAAACGACAGCTTTTTTTTGAGCTTACAAATTTCAGGTAACAGTAACAAGCTGCAATTATATACATTTAAACAAAACAAGAGTCAGAAATGTACAGTTTGATTAAACCCAATTGAAATGTTAAATGAAATACACTTAACCTGAAGCACTGATACACTTGTGTGGACACATACGACCATAACATCTGACCAAAAAAAAAAAACCCCAGCTCCCAGGACCTCTGAAGCACCTCTGCACCTCTGTGACCCTCATCTGTAGCAAAGTTTATTGCCCCCTCCTCACCCACCTCCTCTCCTCCCTCTCTTCTATCCATCCCACCACAAAGAGCCGTGATGACCCTTCTGTCCCTCTCTTTCTTCGGCCCTCTGCTCACTCCCCACCTTCAGGATGCTTTCTCTTCCAGAATCCATTAAGAGACAAACCCCCAGCAGCCATGATGGCTGAAGGAACGAAGGGGGATGTATTTTGTTTTTCCACCATGAGCTGATAATGTCGTGAAAAACGTCTTACTTAAAATGTCACCTTGAGCTAATGCATAGTTGAAAAACATAACAATGTTGATGTTTGGAGTTTTAATCTTAGTTATCTTTACAGACAGGGTAATAGCTTCATAATCATGTTACGAGGTTAAAGAAGAAGTACTTTTTTTATCTTCTAAATTTGTTCATAATATAATAAAATAATACAATGCTATAAATCTAAGTCTTACTTCGTCTCAGTAGTTTGTGCCTTATTGTGCATAAAGCTCTTGTTTCATAGCAGCTCTACTAGGACTATAAATCATGCATTTGTAGTGAGCTTTAAAAAAAAAACAAAAAAACAAAAAAATACCTTTATATCCTTTGATAGTGTAAACACCTAAAATCATTGCGTGATTATAATTTAGGCTACGTGTCTTAGGGGGATCTAGGTTTTCAATTGAATGATCCTGTCTCTAAAAAAAAAAAAAAAAAAATCCGTGCAGGTAATCCGCCTTTACTTCTCTAATCTGTTTCACAGTGTCAGATCCCAGTTTGTTTACTCCACACAGACCCGATAGCAGGAGACATTATGCGCTACCCGGCTCGCTCGTATTATCTCGCAGAGTTACTAAGAGGTGGGGGGGCACGAGAAAGCCAAGGTGGGGGTCCTGAACGCTGCGTTAGAGTTTTATTTCGGATGTTTTTTCAGTTGCAAAACAGATTACGGTCCAGGTTGCAACACAAAGGACTGTCAATGCACCACTTCCTACAGCCATCCAGGGGTGAATGGGGCGCAGGACGGGGTCCACTCCAGGGTACTCGAGCGCAGGTGCGACGTGCATAACAGTCAAACCATAAAACACGAACGAGGGGGGTGTGGAGGGGGCTGCGCACACAGCCTACCTGTTCTCATTAACCTGTAGTTAGTATAATCTCTCCGTGGTGGAAAATGGAACAAAATGGGGTTAACGGGCTCATTTGCACCTCGCCAAACAGCCTTTATAGATCCAAGCGAAGACGCAGAGCCCACGAGAAGCTCTGCGCGAGGAGCATGGAAGAGGTGAAGATTCCCAAGTTAGTTTTTCTGAACTGGCAAGTGATGAGGAAAAGAAACATGGAACAATCTGTCAATTGAAGCATCAGCAAGTAGATGCAACGTATCGGAGAAGTCAGACGGTTCTTCTAATTCATTTCTTCTTTTTGTTTAAATACCCAGAATCCAACTATATTCATAAAATTGTATGCGAATTACGTCGGGAGATGTATGAAGGAAAAGTTTACGCAGTGTAATGTGTCCCCACGTTTAGAAAAGCCGCTCTCGGGACTCTGAAGTAGTAGATGTCGCAGAGAGTTCGGGACAATACTTTTTGTTGAAACGAGTATTGGCAGGTCATAGGTCTTGACAAATGTATAGGCTGCTTTGTACATGAGGAAGGTGCACGTTTACGATGCCAAGACTGACCTCAGGGGCCAACCTCTGCCGCTGACATCACTCCTCCTCGCGGCTCGTCGCCTGTGCTTGGAGTCCCATCAAGGTCTGAGTCTCCCGCTGTGACCGAAGGCGATGCCTCATCATCATTCATTCTCAGGCAGCCGCTCAAGGACAAACACACGCTCGCACCGCTCCCTGGACAACTTTTTTTTTTTTTTTTTTTTTTTTTGGTTGTTGTTGTTGTTGTCGTTGTTGTCGTTGTCGTTGAAACGAATTTAAAGCGTGATGATGGCAGAAGAAAGCAGGGGCAAGCGAAGGAAACAAGCCAACCCCAGGAGGAATCGAGGTAAGAAGCGTGCAGCGCTGGAAAGTTTGAAGAAGTTTGGTAAATGATGTCGCTGCGGCGGACAGACGCCTTCATGCGCACCGCGTTGCTTTCTCTCTGCAGTTTTGTTGAAACTCTGACTTTAAATGTTGTAGTGTCGCCGTGTAGTTCGCTGCACAAGCAGTTTGACTACGTTCATGTTTCAGACTCATGTTTTTGCGTCCATGGCTTGTGATTGCCTTGCAGCGTAAATCGCAGGGATGAGCAGTCGACTTTCTTCAGGTTGGCATCTACTGGGATTATTTTTGATCTGGGCAAAAGTCCTGAAATAAAAGCCCTGTGAATGCTTGCGTTTTATGAAATCTCATGACCCTACTATATTTTATACACCTAAAAAAAAAAGTCATTTTCTAAATCAATGGTAAATCAGATATATTTTTTTAAAGGATCCACACTGTCTTAAAACTTCTAGTGAAGTCAGAATCAGACTTTTATTTTGTTATTTTAACGAATAATTGTTTTGTCAAACAAGCTTCTTGCAGTCCACTGTTACTGAAATGCTGTGTGACTACTTCCTCACAAGTAGACTTAATATGTATTGCAACATGCTCGAAGACACAACAATTCTAGGATATTGTTCCCTTATTATCTATATTCTATGCCCTGCTATGCAATGTGATTTGACATGTTACATCAAGTTTCCGCGAGTTTGATACTGTTTTTATCAACATTTTTAAATATAAAGTAGACTGTTTTATAGAACGACAATGTCTTACATTTCATAACTTTTTTTGTATCACTTTGTCACTTGCATGATAAAAATCTACATAGATATTAAAATAGTAAGTAAAACAAATCTATATCTCACTCATTTTGGCTATATAGTTTTCAATCAAATATAGAGGTTTTAGATATAAATATAAAATGATGTTATATGATGATATAATATGATGCGTGGATTTAAAGCAGGCTACCACGTGTGTGTGAGAGAAAAAATAATTCACTGGACTATAAAGATTAAGACGTTGTCAGTTATCAGTATCTGTGAATGCACTTCCTACAACCGTGCGGAGAGGAACCTGTAGACAGTATACTCAATTTAGAGACTTGTTCTTCATGCATCAGGTAGTGCCTTGTGTGTGTGTGTGTGTGTGTGTGTGTGTGTGTGTGTGCATGCGTGCCGCTCTGAATTCTCAAACAGTAGTAAAGATACACGCACCTGTGCATGGATACACATATAAACATTTGTTCATCCTGCTGATGAGGACTGACCATTTATGTCAGAGTCAATCCCTACTTTCCTAACCCAAAAACAAACAGAAATTATCCACAACATTGAACTAACCCTAACTTTAACTTGCAACCCCTTTCTAAACCAGAAATGGAAAACTAACCTTGAACCCTGAAACCTAAATAAACCTTAATTATTCTAAATAGTAATGGGGTTTATGGGTGATGTGTACCCACCAGTGTCTCGCTGCTGGCTCTGTATTTAATGCAAAGTGCAGTTGTTGGGTGCTGCAGTGAAAGCCCTGAGATATCCCAAACAAACCTAACCATTACCCCCAACGCAAACATAGCCGTGAGCCCAGGAAAAAAGAACACATAATTAAGTTGATCTCTAATGTTTTTTGTCATCTTGCTATTACTGAGAGGATATTTTGTCTTCAAAAACATCCAACAGCACACACACACAAACATTGCTGGCTTTATTTATAACTCTCTCGAGGTTCGTGAAAGCCATTGCAAACTATGAGGCATGCTTGTTTGTCTCTGATCTGACACACAACTGCCTTAAACCTATTTGCTGTAAGCAGTCCGTTTACTTATATAGTTTATTAGTTTGCCTTAAGTGTTTCCTCTTTTTATTCAGAGAGGTGTGAAGCTCAGCAGAGTGTCACCATGGTGAGATCCTCCCTGGCTGCCGAGCGATAACGGGTACTTGTGTGTGCATGCATACACACACACACACACACTCTCACCTTTGACTGTCACGTAGCAGTTTGTCGACCGACTGCACTCTTTTCCACAAATCAACAGCATCACACTACCGTGAAAGCTATCAAGAAAAAGGCACACTCGCTGACAAGGACCTGTCACTTATCAGGCCACCAGCAACAGTCCAGTCACTTTAATTCCGACCTCAGGGGAAAGATAAGCATCACCTTTGTTCAATTTCCAGTAACTTTTACCAATTAATGGTGGATCTTTGAAGAAGCTGAGGCATAAGAGATTATCTGAGGATCGGAAAACTGTAATGTCATGTTGAAGACTGCTATCTTTAATTTAACATATTATTAGTTAGAACATACACCCGTCAGCCATAACATTATGACCACCTGCCTAATATTGCGTAGGTCCCCCTTTTGCGGCCCAAACAGCCCTGACCCGTCGCGGCATGGACTCCACTAGACCTCTGAAGGTGTGCTGTGGTATCTGGCACCAAGACGTTAGCAGCAGATCCTTTAAGTCCTTTAAGTTGCGAGGTGGGGCCTCCATGGATCGGACTTGTTTATCCAGCACATCCCACAGATGCTCGATTGGATTGAGATCTGGGGAATTTGGAGGCCAAGTCAACACCTTGAGCTCGTTGTCGTGTTCCTCAAACCATTCTTGAACCATTTTTGCTGTGTGGCAGGGCGCATTATCCTGCTGAAAGAGGCCACTGCCATTAGGGAATACCGTTTCCATGAAGGGGTGTACTTGGTATGCAACAATGTTTAGGTAAGTGGTACGTGTCAAAGTAACATCCACATGAATGGCAGGACCCAAGGTTTCCCAGCAGAAGATTGCCCAAAGCATCACACGGCCTCCGCCAGCTCTCCTTCTTCCCATAGTGCATCCTTGTGCCGTGTCCTCCCCAGGTAAGCGACGCACGCACCCGGCCATCCACATGATGTAAAAGAAAGCGTGATTCATCAGACCAGGCCACCTTCTTCCATTGCTCCGTGGTCCAGTTCTGATGCTCACGTGCCCATTGTAGGCGCTTTCGGTGGTGGACAGGGGTCAGCATGGGCACCCTGACCGGTCTGCGGCTACGCAGCCCCATAGGCAACAAACTGCGATGCACTGTGTTCTGACACCTTTCTAACAGAACCAGCATTAACTTGTTCAGCAATTTGAGCTACAGTAGCTCTTCTGTTGGATCGGACCACACGGGCCAGCCTTCGCTCCCCACACGTGTCAATGAGCCTTGGTCGCCCATGACCCTGTTGCCGGTTCACCGGTTTTCCTTCCTTGGACCACTTTTGGTAGGTACTGACTAAAAACACCCAACAAGAGCTGCAGTTTTGGAGATATTCTGATCCAGTTAGCCATCACAGTTGGGCCCTTGTCAAAGTCGCTCACATCCTCACGCTTGAACATTTCTCCTGCTTCCAACACATCAACTTTAAGGACAAAGTGTTCAATTGCTGCCTAACATATCCCCCCCCCCTCACACACACACTGACAGGTGCCATTGTAACGAGATAATCAATGTTATTCCCTTCATCTGTCAGTGGTCATAATATTATGGCTGATCGATGTACGTTCCAGTGCTTTTTTCCCTATTGCACTACAAATTGTTTGCGAATCTGCATGCACGCTTGCTCAGATGGCATGTTTATAGATAGCATATGTGTATGTCACACAGCCGCCAGTGCATGTGAACAGTCTGTGAGTGAGTGCGTGTACATCCTCGTCTCAGTGTAGAAACGTGTGTACTAAAGCTCTGTGCTGGATTTGGAATGTGCTGGGCTGTGAGTTGGGAGTTAAAGGTCCTTGATAAAACCAAATGAATTTGGCAGGCCCGTCTCATAAGACAGCGATTGGGGATCTTTTCCAAACCAGAAGAAAGGGAAAAAAACATAGGCTGACTTTTCTTCTCTCTCCAAGGCGCCTATTGATTATGTCTCCGTCTCCCCCAATAAAACTGTCAATGTTCACCAAATCTTGAGCAACGTGAGGAAATTACGGGCAGATTGAAAACAGTCCTGAGACAAAGGAAGAAAACATAACCATTTGAAATGATGACCCGTATTTACTGGCTGTGAGTAAAAGAGTTTGAAAGAGTGCGAATTAATTAGCTGAGCAGTGATAGCCAACCGTTCAGCATCCCCCTCTAGGCCTGTATACACAGTAAATTAAACCAATGATTTCTGACACCATCTGGACATTTGCCTGTTTCCTTAGTGAGAGATAATAGTAGAATTCATCCCATATTTTTTCACCATCAAAAGGGTTTTTTTGCTCATATGTGGGCTACTTGCACTTTATTTTTTTTATGTATGAGGCAAAACTCTCTGTAGGATGAATATATATCACATATGTATTTTCCATGTGAAAAGCATGCGATGATACATTTATAAAGACATTGAAAAAAAAAACCTGAAGGTTCACGAAAGACAACTTTAACCAGGCAACCTTTTAATCCATTCTCCATCTTAGAGAATTTCACAAAAGCCACCTTGTTGGTGCAGTGCTGTTAGCATCTTAGCAGAGGCAACACCGTCTAGATTCCTGTTTTAAAAAATGTCATTTATTTATTTAAAGTCCTCTGGTTGTGTTATGTACGGGCTTTCCCCTTCCCGCAAACACAGCAGGCATCTCCGCCGGAATGACATACACGACTGATCAGACTCAGTCAAACTCTCGCTCTTGAATCAGATGCAGGATTGCGTTTCACGAGCACCCTCACAAACATATTTAGTCCAGTTGCCTTTGCGCTTTATGCTTTGTTAGTCCATGAAAAACCTCACTCTGTTGTTGAGTTGATCTGCCGTTTTTAAGAGAGAACGTTCTCTCTCCCTGTTTCCCTCACTCCCTCTTTCTCATTTTTCTTCTTTTTTCAAGTGCCAATTTATTTAAACTCCTTTCCCCTTTTCTTCTTTCTCCTTCATTGATTTCCAAACCCCAGTCTTTGTATGCAGCTGGGGCCCAGCTGTGTGTCTGTGACTGTGTATGTGTGTGCATACATATGTGTGTGTGTGTTCGTGTGGGTTTTTCTGGCACAGTGCTGCCACAGTGAGCATAGCACACTGTACACAAAGGACTCGGGCAGCAAAAAAAAAAAAAGAGAGAGAAAAGGAGAAAGAGAGAGAATAGGGGGGAAACATTTGAGCGTTAAAGACTGACGCGCTTGTACAGTACAGAGTGGAGGGGCCGGGCCTTTTGGACTAGGCCTACTTTAACGGCAGATGTATCGGCGCTCTGGGATGAGGGGTGGGGAGAGCGAGACAGCAATGAAGAGCCCAGGCACCACAGTTTATTACCAGGACTCTTCAAGGGGATCAGCTCAGGCGTCAGAACCAGCGGGTGGGAGGGACAGAGGAGGAAGAAAGGAGAGGAGGATGACAGAGGTGGGGAACTGATGGGGTTGACAGGGCTGGAGACAGCGAAAACAGTTCTTCGGCGTGAGAAGACAAGAGATGGAGGGGCTGAGGGGTAAAGACAGAAGAGACGGGACGGGCGACAGAGTGTGGGATAATAAGTGTTTCCTCATTTGTTCCTCAACGTTCCCACAGCTCCAAGTGCCACAGACTTCTCCCATCGTAGCTCTAGCGCGATGCCAGATCTGCACAGCAGTAATAGGGAATCCCTTGATTGAGTCCCTATGGTATTTTTTCACATGTTTATTCGATTATTGCTCTTTCTGATGTTTCAGATGTAGCCACAGCAGTCCCATGTCTTACTGTACATTCCTGCCGCGTGGCTGCCACACTGTCGATCCACTCTAGGAGGAATTATTTGGAAAGTTTTTCAGTGCCATTGCAGGATTAATACACACAGAGGGGTTTTCCTCCATATTAGCTCCTGCACATGACTGTTTGGAGCTTTAGGATCTCTTTTGTCACAGCTAAACCGTTTCAAAGTATCGGATCCCTTTGTAGATGACGGTCAAATCCAGCCTTATCATCAGGACTCAATTAAAATTTTTTACTAATAGACTAAAATAGCACAATGGTGAACATATGTCTTCATTAGAAACTTGAGAGCTGAGTCTATGGATCACACTTCTTTCAACTGTAACATCACACTAATAACCACAGAGCTTATGAGGTGTGTGTGTGTGTGTGTATGTGTGTACGTATGTGTGTGTGTATAGGTGCCTGGGTACGCACTTTTCACAAGTTTAACACCAACCGTATTTCTTGTGGCTTCTCACTCATATACAGACATTTCTATTTCCATTAAAGGCGTTTTATCTGATAAGGTTTACATACTGTATTTGATGTTGCAAATTGATCCCTTCTCATTCTTGACGTATACCATTTGCAGGGCTATTATTACATTCTTTGTCGTTGCTTTGGCAAGACTCCTCGTCATTAAGTCTATTTGTGGATCTTCCTTTGGTGCAGCCTTGGTATTGTGCGTTTGATATGCTGCACATGTTCCACAGAAGAAAGAGGTTAAAACTATCCAGAATGGCAGGCTCTCTGCACACAATTTATAGATATGTGCTGTTTTATCACACCTCAAATTAAATTTGGAAACCGTACTTCAGCTGTCATGTATTACAAGGCCCAGATGGGTGGCAGAGAGAGAGAGAGGGGAGAGGAAGACAAAGAGACAGGGAGAGAGAGGAGGGCCGCTCAGCTGGCTGAGAGTGTGCCAGTATGTGCCGGTGAAGGAGCAGGAACAGTTTGATATGTGGTGTGTATCAGCAACATACAGGAGTGGAGTGTCATTTGTTTAGGATCTGCCTTGATCACCACTGAGGCCAGAAAACCTCAGAACTTGCTGGTATTTCTGTTTTTTATCAGTTCTTCCCGTCTTTATTTTTTCCCCTGTCCATTTTCTTGGTCCGTGTCTCACTTTGTCTCACGTTCATCCGTCTTTCCACTTGCCATTAGCACGCTATACACAAACCGCTGCAGCTCACTCAAAATATTGTAAAAATCCAATAGCTTTATCGAAAGACAAATAACCAATTAAAATGTTTAGCAGTGCGTTCACTTTGTGACGGCTGACACACAAAGGGATCTTGTTTCTCAAGACCAGAGCAATGCACTAAACAGATGAAACATGTGCTCTATATGGATTTATAGTAGGGAGTTTACAATAGGGGTGTGTGATATGGATACATTTGTCTTTTACGTTATATAGTTTTATGATACAATATATGGCAAAATATAGTACATTTTCTGCAAAAACAATTAAAGAACTGCTTGTGGATAAAATAACCAGACTAGGCGTTCAACTAAGGATTATTTTTGTCATCAATTAATATATCAATCATTTATTTTTGATTGCCATAGTTTAGTCTGTTGAACGTCACTAAATAGTGAAACGTATCTTTTACAAGTTCCCAGAGCCGTGGGTGAATCAACCACAGAGAAGCTGGAACCAGGAAATGTTTGGCACTTTTTGCTTGATGGATTACTTAGAGGATTAATATAATATCCAAATTGTTGAATACTTTTCTCTTGATCGAGTAATCAGCTCCAAACTCTAAACCAGATAAATATACATGAACACATGAGTGCAAAATTATGCACTATTTATGTATAAACCTGCTTAGTCCTACATCATACGTGTTATCTGCAAACAAGGGTTGGTACTTCTATCAGCCCAGGTGAGGGAAAGAAAAAGTCAAACTTGGACATGAGGCATGGGAGAGGTCAGCCAACCAACTCCCCCTCTGTCTGTACCTGTGCTCACCTGGCACCACCTTCATCTGACCTGCACATCCCACTCTCTGCACACACACTGATACTGTACATACACAGTTACCTGGAAGGGAGTAAACACATTCCATCATGGAGCGAACACGCTTCACTGATCTTTCAGGCCCACCTGTAACAGTCAAGGCTCTTACATTTTACACATATCTCCATCTATTTGACTCCATCTCTCTCACTCCCTCACTCTGTCTCTGTTTCCTTTGCTAGCAACTTCTCATTTCAACACATTTCCACTTTGTCTCACCAGACACTTTTAGAGGCAGTGAAGGCATCGTCATAATCAGTCATAATATTACTGTTGCAACATATAACTATCTCCAAAGAATGAGAGTTTTTGCAAAGTAGTGATAAGGCTATTTTTTGTAATGGTTGAGGCCTTTAAAACACAAACTCCAAATCTTACCTCAGACAGGAAAGATGTTAACATTAGCTATGTGCAATATTAGATCTGCAAATACCAACATCTTTGATAGCTCAGGTATGATAAAGAAAAGGACCAATACACCGGAAGTATTTTCTGCTAGAAAGGAAGCAAGGCTACATATATCAGTATACACTGGTCATTTATCACTGTGTAACAATCTAGTAAATAGTCTTAGCTCATCTCTTTTTTAAAGAATTTCTCATGGTACGTGACAGGTTATCGGTATTGCAAAATTACAAAAGCAGGGGAAGGTTTTTTATCCAAAAAGATCGGTCACTAATAAAAGAAAATGAAGAGGCGAGGAGAGCAAAAAACTTTCTAAAGTTGTACAGAATCAATTAAATTTTTTTCTCAACAGATGTGCGGTTGACTTTGGTACCTCAGGGAAAGAGTGTAACTATGATTATACGGTGCATGTGTCCAGCATGCAGGAGGGATGGAAGGGGAAGTAAGTCATAAGGCAGCCTGGCAGCATATCAGAGGGAGGTAACGTCATCTAAATGATACAAGTAATAGGTAGGTGTGAATGTGTCCAGGCCTGATATTGGGATGAGGCTCTGAATTTCAGACACAAATCTGCAAAGTTGACTTCATTGTCACATCAATTTTTTCCTCCCCTTCTCAGATTTGAAGCTTTTTCTGGCTCTCATCTCTGGCCTTTCTTTTGTGTAAGTTTCTTCTTCTTCTTCTTCTTCTTCTTCTTCTTCTTCTTCTTCTTCTT
>CALSCE010010723.1:6938607-6983438 GCA_943593645.1 Bovichtus variegatus | reverse complement strand
CTTCTTCTTCTTCTTCTTCTTCTTCTTCTTCTTCTTCTTCTTCTTCTCTCTTTCTCCCTTTTCTTTTTCATCCCTTTGATTCTTCTTCATCTCCTCCTCCTTATCTCCGTGTATCTCAACTTCTCCACCTCCCACCCCTTTCACTCTTTTTCCATTTTTATTCATTCTTCTTCTGCTTTCTTCTCCTCTCCTTCCTTCCTTCCTTCCTCCCTTCCATCTATCCATCCTCCGCTCCTCCCAGCCCAGGCTCCCCAAGTCCTGTACAGTCGCCATCATGCCCCCCCCCCCCTCTCCCTGAGCGCCTCCCCTGTCCCACTGACACCACACGCTGCTCCCATCCCCCGAAAACCACTTCAAACAGCCAGCGCCATCAAAGCCCACAGTCAGCCAGTCAGCCAGGCAGCCAGTCAGCCAGCCAGCCAGCCTTCTGCTTCGACTTAAAATTACTGTCGTCCCAGTCGCAAGGCTGCTTTCCTCTTCTGATACACATCAAAGATCCTCTTAAACTCCCAAAGTTTGCTTTTTAAACCTTTCTTCTTGTTGAGTCTTTTTTATATACATTATTTTTGCTGGTTGAGGTTTCTCTCTCTCTCTCTCTCCCTCTCTTCTTGCCATCACTTTTTTATCCAACTGGGCCAGGTCAGTAATGACATGCACACACTCTCTTGTGCGGTTCTGCTGTCTTTGCATTTTTCTCCATGATTTTAATTAGGTTTTTTTTCAAGGCGTTGGTTCGGGCTTCACATGCACGACACACACACACACACACACACACACGCACACACACACACACTAGCAAGTACATCAAGCTGTAACAAACATATGGATGTGTGCAAATGAATATGCAATATGACTCATACATCTTCTTAATCAGGACTGCATAACCACAAAAAGACCAGTTTAATAGTTTGTGTTCCTCTATTTGTTGCCTTTATTTCTTTATGTGTGCGTGCTTAAGGAACTGAGAAAGTGACGGAAGAAAGGCAAGGACTGAGAGAGGGAGAGAGTAAATGGTGTGTAGACATGGGAGGAACAATTCTGAGAAAGACAAAGAAAATACATGCAGAGTGACACATTAGAAAGGCATCTTTTCTATGTTTCATAGCCTTGGAGGTCACATGTGGTCACTTGAAATGTTTCGGAGTATCATTATCTCTCGGGTGGAGGATGTAATGTCGACATACGCCAGAGGATGGCGCCCCGTCTGTATGTTAACCAGGCAGGAACTGGCTGACAGCCTGTGTCTATTAAAACAACATTTATCATTATAAAACAACGTATATTTAGATACAGTTACATCCTACACTTTCTAATTTTACTGAATGCGTTGTCCACCAGCGGTTGATAATAGTCTGTTGTCTTTTCATGTTCTTTTCTAACTGGGACATCCCTACTTGTCGGTTTTTATTTTTTTACTTTTATTGGAATAACGGTGAGATTATTATTGTGTGTTGTAGTGACAGTAAGAGCTGTAATGATGTCGAATGTTGAATAAACGTTGCTGTGACTGTATGTGTAGTGAATACCTTCACACGGCCTGCTCTGATCTTTTTATATCTGAATGTGGGTTTCTCAGAATTCTTGTATCTTGTGTTTTAAATCAGCTTTGCGTGGTTAGATGTTGGTCTTTTAAGCAGTTAATTGTCGTTTTTCAAGAGCACCGCATCATGCAAAACACCTCTCACAGATCGTATATGTTTGAAGCAGACAAAGTCAGTGGGATACCAGGCATATTTGTTTCACCCTCACAACAAATCTCCCGTAGTGAGTAACTGAAAGTTGCAGCTCGAGTTGAACTAACAAAATCCCACATTGTATAGCTGTTAAGCTCAAAGAGAAGTTTTATTTAGCGTGCACCCCTATTAAAAACTTCAGAACCTTTGTGCTCCGTCAGAGAATGTTTTAATATTCAAAAGGAGCCACTATTGTGTGGTTTCTTGCGCCAACGTACAAAATAAAGAGCCACATCAGAAAGCTGGAACGGTTCCTGAGCATTTTCATGTGTAAAGAAAAAAGAGGGAAAACAAATTTGGAGGGGGGAGACAGGGGTATTTATAGAGTGGTGTGAGAGTCTTTGCAATGACAGAAGCCTAATGAAGTGGAGTTTGGTTTTTGATTCACAGTGTGGTGAGTGCGTGGGTCCCTCTGTGACCGTTACTGCATTCCAGCACCGATCCCTCGCTACACGGAAACCAACTCGAAATAACGTGTTCCTCTAACCGAGCTAACCTTTCTCATCAACATCAGTCCTGCTCCCAGTGCAGCAGATGCACACAGGCACGATGGCCCTGAGCTTAAACGGGGTGATCGTTCTTGGTTCATGTGTACAAGCTCTCACAGGACCGTATAGATACAGTAGTTAAGTCAATTTGTCTCTGCTGGTGAGTCATTGACACAGCAAATGAGTCAAATAACACAACTCAGTGACAATGACATAACAGAGAAGTCCAGAATGATATCAACTAGGGTTCTTATTCTAACTTTGATAGTCCAGTGGAAACAGTATTGTGTGTGAGAGATTACTGCAGATGTGTAATGAGGAAGCGAGAACGTGACAATGGATGAGATCAGACGCTGCTTGTCATCGACATCGTAGTGAACGGTGAATGTTAAATTGCTCGTAGAACAACTCTGGCAGTTTTGTAATTGTTATGGTTTTTAGAGAATTCAACTAAAACTATAGTTATTTTATGATTTCTTTAATATAAACCTCCTATATCCTTGCAAGTTCTGACAACAGAACAGATAAATAACTAAATGATGTGTTTTACATTTGCAAGCTGCCCACAATGTTCAAAAAGTGTCACTTAGGATGAAAACCACACGTATCTGCTTTGAAGTTAAAGGCCGGTGTCAAAGAAAGTATTAGGTTTTTGTTGAATGTCACTGTGGTGGTTGACAGGACAGGTAAACATGGCGGAAAACATCTAGGCAGCAGCATACAGGAAACCTCCAAAGGAAGATGACACACAACCACAAGGGCTCTTTGCACACCTCTTCTCTCACACCTTGCCTCATTTGTGCAAAGAGAAAAACTGATTACTGCATTTTTCTGCCCACAAATGGAGTCTGTTTGGTGAACAACAAGGTGTTAGTTTCCAAACAGTATGTGCTTTATTGTTTTAATAAGCTTTTAAGCTTTTACTCTTTGTTTGTGGGGAAATTACAGTACGCCACACAGCAGGCAAGAAAAGGACAAAACTCGAAGCAGAATTTAAAACCCTGTCAAACACAAATTCAAATTGAAATATAAACTTTTTCGTACTCTTTTCTGTTTTCAGCTTTTGTCTAAAACAAACGGAGAAGAACCCCCACACTTCTAAACTCTTGATTTTTGCAATGCTTTATTTTTCATTTTAATTTCCCTTACTGTGTTTATGTTACACATAAACAAACACGCCAAAGAAAATTCCTTGAATGTGAATATGAATCGGATTGTGATTCTGGTTCTAGAAAATGAAACTGAGGTGTTGATTCACCCCCCCACACTTGATCTGTGCACCTCCTATGGCTGAGATGGTGTATGTTTAAAAAAAAACATACCTTACAGAAAGAGGAAACATTATCCATCGTAGAAGATAACCGGTATTATAATGACACGCTGTATGAGAAGCTAACGGTGCCTCTTTACGCTCTACCTGTGAGAAATGTAAACCTATTCATTTTGAAGTTCCCGTGGAGGCACTTGTCAACTCAGTGAAAAGTTCAAATCATTATAGGCTACAAAAATATATCATGGATGTCTAGAGTTGACTCACCACAATCTAAGAATACATAGCTCGGGTGGGAATCTGCATGAGGGGATGAAAGTGCACCCTGTGAGTGTGTTTCTGCGTCTTCTTCACACCGCCTCTCTTCACGCAGTTCAGCGTACTGTACCTCCGCTTGAGTCACAGTTGTTTCACTGTTTCACTGGCACGTATACACACCTCTGTGGTGTGTTTACTGGTCTATACCACAAGTTATTTGGGACCCCTTTCCTGTCTATGTTTACTCTAATGGCTCCTATATCTTTCTTTCTATCTCTGCAGACAGACACACGTTGACAGATGTTGTAGCAGAAAGCGTTGATTGAATGAACGTGTAACAATCATGTCGTATCCACGCTTTGTGTTTATAATCACAAAACAATTCACACGCTAAAGCGATTCCCATATGCGTGGCAAATTAAACCTTTTTTTAGAAAATGGAGCGTTCTGTGAATTCACACATTCGCGCAAAGTAGAGATGCGCAGGACGCATGGGTAAAAGAGCAAATACGAGTAGGAGGAGATTAGACATATCAGATGTAAAAACAGAAACAAAACTTTGTCTAGAGTTGAAGATAAAAGATAAAAACAATGGCAGAGAAGTTGATATCGGTTCCATCACAGGGTTGATCATCTTGCCCTGCAGCACACGTGCCGTTCAGTAAGTTAAAGCTTTGTTAACTGTTTGGTTGCTTTTTCTCTTACATTATTTCATCTTATTTGCTGTTAGCTCAATCTGCTAGTCTTTTGAAGTCGCAGGAGAGCAGGTTTCCACTCAACAGATGTGGTTCACTGTGTGGTGCCGTGATGTGACATGCAGATAGAGAATAATAGATCAGTGACACTGATCTGATTCGATTTTCAGATGTCTGGACCTCTATTCAGAGCGGCCGTGGCAGCTGAACACAACACCACAGTATGTTACAGCCGGTGTCTCGGGGGCTGTGCTTTGATTCGCCCAGGCTCCTCTGAAATCGTACTGAGAACGAGCTCATATGTGAATAATGAAACTAACACCAGTGCACACTAAAAGCACAACTAGTTGACGAATCAACTTTGTGAGTGTGGTATCAGTGAATGGCTTGGTGGCTTTGAAGCTAATAAAATGCCAAAAGGGATTCTGTTTCTGTGTCACAAGGGCCCTAATTGAACAGAATCATTAAAAGCCACAGTGAACAAAGGCAAAAGTAGTTTCAATTTAAAGATCACTGCTCGGGGGGGCTGAATTGCGCAGAAGTTGTGCACGCTTCTGTCTTTGCAGAGCCTTAATCAATATGAGGGAATTAGCTTGGTTTTCATTTCTTCAGCTGATTGTTCTGTGCGCCTCTGAGTGTTTCAAAGAGCAGATGTTGCCACTCGGCTGCACATTCTGTGGTGGTGGTCTAAATGCTCTGACAGGGTGGTGTCTCCTAATGAGCGGGACATCTAAAGGCACAGAGCCGTGACTTTGCTGCTGTGGCACCGCATGGGCTTTAGCTTTTCTGTCTCTGACTGCTATTTAGATGTTCATGCTATCGCGTACGCAAACACACACACACACACTCGCACGCACGCACGCACGCACAGACGCACGCACACAGTTATTGTCATGTATTTCTTTGCTGTTTTTGATCATGCTGTAGTCCTCTGCAGCAGTAGGACGGCCTTGCTCCCCATTTGTGCCCACAATACAAGTCGTGTTTGTTTGTTTTTTCAGTATTTCTCTGTACCCTAGTTTGTGTGTGTGTGTGTGTGTGTGTGTGTGTGTGTTGTGGGAATTTCCCTCTGTAGCGTGTTTTTCACAGTGCGAACAACAGTTAGAAGATTTGTGTCAGGGACAGTTTGACACTTTCTTTTTTGTCTCTTTCTCTCTTTTTCTTCTCTAATTCCTCACGCCTGTCTTTCTTTTTTCTCTGTTTGTCTTTTTTTTTTGCTCTAGTTTACGCACTGTGTAGTATTCTGCATGCGCTGGTGTCTCTGCACCTCTGCCTCACTCATGTCGCCACCTTTCTCTAACATACATTACACACCACAGCACTGTGTACCAAACACACTGCAAGGATGCTAAATCACAAAGTGCATTACACATCACATTTAAGCATCTCCTCCTCCATACTAATATGACCTTTACGATCCCCATCACAGTGTCACAGTTTCAGTCTCATTTATTGTTGCAGGCAGCCGTTTGCAGACATGTTTTTTTTTGTTGTGGCTCTGTTCCAACCAGTTTAGAAACGACTGTAATCAATTGAACTAGAACTTGACTGTGCGATTTAGATTTCCATATCAATGTGTTTGTGGTCATTTTCACCATCATTAGACAAGAATGTTTGCACTTCCTCCTCTCTGGCCACAGAAATGCAATAAAAGTGCAGCACAACATCACATTACCACCATTCCTATTGGTTAACATGTCATTTAGAGCATTTAATCCTCAATTTGCTGTCAGCATTCATGATATAATCTGTTTTGGATAAATTGAAATTAAGAGTTGCATTGCAAAATGAGGCAACCACCAAAAGGAAGTTTTCTCAGTTTTCTGTAAAGTAAATTAAAATAAACTCACTTTGGAATATTATTTGCATCATTCACTCTCCTATGATACTATGAATGACAACATTTTTAAATGATATCTTCTTGTATCAAAAGCTTTTTGTTGTTGTTGTTGTTGCAGAATAAGTCCAGGGAATGACAATGTGTTCATTATGTATTTGGTGCATGTGCAGGAAGACAACACAGTAAGAAAAAACACGATTGGCCCGCGGGCATCAGCGTGTATTTTCTCCCCCTCTCAGTGTTGTTAGGGCAGGTCAAATGAAACCAGAGCAGGCTTAGGTGGCAAAGTCAGAAGGAACTTCCACCATGACAGACTGCGTGACTGTGAGTTGCTGCTACGATTAAGGAAATCAGGTGGGAGGTGTTTGTTCTTGGTTGCGGTCCTCCCCTGACTCATTGTACAAATGTCAGCCAGCAGGTATGAATAGGAGAGCTGCCACACTGACAATTGTTTTAATGGCATGTTTGATTTCTGTAATATATTTAAAGATGGGTC
The DNA here is from genome assembly GCA_943593645.1 of Bovichtus variegatus. Lineage (NCBI taxonomy): Eukaryota > Metazoa > Chordata > Actinopteri > Perciformes > Bovichtidae > Bovichtus > Bovichtus variegatus. The sequence continues at coordinate 6,976,658 of CALSCE010010723.1, read as the reverse complement.
ATCAGTGGTAAACATGAGCGCGCTCCACAGACGAATTTGGATTTATCTTTTCTCTGAACTGCTCTCATAGGTACTGTAAAATGACAATACACACATCTTCATGCGCTTGCTTTTTGTTTTGCGTGTGGGCGTCTGTGATCCTCGTGGTAATGTATTAAGTTCAAAATAACAAGTGTTGAGTTTCTTATGACACCTGTGAATCTATGACAGTTTTCACAGTATGGAAGAAGCATTATTTCATACTGTACATTTACTGAAACAATATCATTTTGAAATAATATTTAAAATATATTTCTTTAAATCAAAGAGTTCTGATACCAAAGTATGATGCATCATTACGTTTTAATTTAACCACCTTCATTTTGTGCTGTGTGAAATGTATCAGATGTTACTGTAATGTGGGCACCATGGTGTGATATGAAGATTTGCATGAATGTAACTTATTTTGCGTAGCAGCATAACTCTTGGATTGAAATATCACTTACAAAGGAGATTTGATGTAAAACTTTAGAAAGTCATGACACATGAAAATGAAAAGTGACAACCTTAAAAAATGAAAAACGTATTTATATTCTAGAAAACTAAACTCAGAACATAAAAATATATACCTTCCTTGATTTTATTTCCTGTACATATATATAGTTAACTTTGGTTGAGTGCATACAGTGTGTGACTCTATTTTTGTGTATATAACATATACAAATTATATATAAAACTGTACTTTTATGACACATTTAATTCACACATTTAAAAGTATTTCTAACACAGTTAACAACTGTATCAAAAATATTACAATTGTGTTGCTCAATATTTCTACCAGTTACCAAAATGTTTTTAATTAATATTTGCGTAAAAACTTAATGGTTGTTTTTCTCTCATGTGAAACATGAACATCTATTAAATAGCATTAGTAACATGACATTGCAGTTATTCTGGATTTATTTTTATTTATCAGTCTTCAATTGTAAGAATCAACAGAACGGTAACAATTTCATTGCGTGGTAAATTGGGCTTGGCCTTGTTTGTTGCCTTTAAAACCAGAAGAAACAAACAAGGTAATTTCTAGGTAATTATTCCGTGCTTACCATTTAGCCACATAATTACTAAGTCAATACCAGATCACATGTGTGCGTCGTAAAATAAACTGCAGCTTAGCGTGTTGCTGTACAGTAGATGCCCTCTGGGATATAAACAGTGCAGAGTTAGACGGCGCTGCAGCTCTCCGTGCTGTTGTGAGCCAGTGCAAAAGAAATGCTGATATCTTTTTCTTTATCTTATGTGACATTTTCTTTTTACTAGTGGTTTGTTTTTTACTGCGGTTGTGTAAAGATTATTTCTTTCCGTGTCACGCACATTTGGAGAGCTGACTAAACCATGTAAATAATACAAGAACTACCGCAGATCATCATTTTTTAGTCTTCAGATCGAGATGGGTCACAAGCCCACGGATAACAAGAAAGGTGATGTCTTTTATCAGGATAAAACTCTGGTGTCCCAAGTTGCAAACGGTAGACACTCTTACAGATCTTCAGTCACTGTCAGGCAGGGAAAAGCGACAGACAGATTAAAATAGTGCTGCATTGTTTGATCAGAACACACTGTTGTTGTCAGACCATCCGAAATAGTACCGAGAAGACCGAGTGATCGACGTCGTCAAGTGTGATGCAGCATAGTTCGGTTAGCACTCTCTGCATATGAGTCACGTTCTTCCCACGCACACTACAGTGCATGCACAATAGCAGAGTACTGTTTTCTACTGTGTGTGTTATTTTGTGTTCAGCATCTTCCAACAAATTACACATTTGGAAAACTCTTGCACATTGCATGAATTCACAACTTCTTTGTACCTTGACATACAATCCCAAACCTCCCGCGCTGTTCAAAGATGTAGCTGTGCTACTCAAACAAAAAAAGAAAAAGAGCAATTTGAAGGATGCAATCGCTATCCAAATAAGTAAATCAACGGGGCCTGATAATGAAAGCCATCCCAGCGTGGTGCCGCTTTAATGACAGCACATATAGGCTCAGTGTCACTCACTGTCATGGGAGAGAAAATTAGAGCCAAATTGATGCTAATCCGGTCCAGATCTTTCTCTTTTTGGGCCCAGCGGTATGTCATATCATTCCCAGGAAACTCCTGCAGGGCTGATAGGTCGACCTCAACTACATCACATAATTTCATAGCAGTCTGCTGCAGGGAAGCACATTTAATCACCAATTTCACCCCCCATAAGAGCAAGTCATTCCTCCCCATGTTAGCAGAGCAGCATAGAGCAGAGGCATGGATGACTAGCCCCGGGTGAATCAGAGTTTTGCATGAGCTCACTTTTTACAGAGGCTGAAGCTGGGAAAGGACGTGCAACTAGATGATACAAACAGATACACATGTAGGTGTTGCATTTGGAGATTAGCTAATATACTCATCAGAAGAGTGTGTGTACATCGAGTGTTTTAGGTGCATGATTTCGGGCCGTCCCCTCCGCACCACTGGGCCCCTTTTTGCTCTTTCAGTAACAGAGTGAGTGTGTGTTATCTGTGTGTGTGTTCTAGATGTAAAGTTGACAACATAAATTTGCTGAAATGTCTCCGCCGGTGTAGAACTGCCTCTTGCGTTTGTCACTGTGAGCTGTGGGCCGTAACTGAATGTGTCGAAAGTAAAATATCCATCAATTATTGCTTCCCCGCAGCCAGCGAGGCCGTATTTGGAACGGCTCGAACAAAAAAGAAAATCTTTCAAGAGTGAGTGAGCGTTGTTTTGACAGTTTAATGAATACACTTTGTTTGTGTTTTGTGAACTGTAATGAGCTGCAAAACCTTATTTCCACTCTGATCTGATGAAAAAAAAGAGGCCAAAGAGCAAAATGTAGATAGAACTAAAAAGACGCAGGACGATGTTGAACCGTAATCTTCCTCAGATACTGGTCAGAAACCTTATTTTCACAGCAACACAAAAGGAAGAATTGGCCCTTTGTGTGTCGGCACACCCCTTAACAATGGTTTGGCTTTCTCCAATGATTTTTTTTTATTATTTTTTTTAAAGGCACTGGCAAAGAGTCTATATGTGTTCTTTAATGGTCATTACTTGGTTGTGATTAGATATTGCCAATCAGCGAGAGGGAAACAGAGAGTCCTCAAAAAAAAAATCCTTGGAAATAAGAGCCTACAGCTGAAATCCCAGACATATGTTTGTGATTGTCATTTATTGTCTTTGCCATGGGAAAAAGTAATGTGCCTTTCCAGTTGTGCTGCAGTCTGGGCACCGAGGGTACACTTTTAAATTACAATATGTTATTTATCTTTTCTTCTTACTAATTCTCTATATCCCTGCCGCATCACAAGTCACATACCGCACATGTGAGAAACATTTACACGTAAAAAATGTTTCTTCTACCGTCGCTAATTTTGTTCTTTTAGAGCAATTACACATATAAACAGTTTCAGTTTAAAATAAAATGTGACCATTTGATACAAGGAGAATTTAGAGATTAATTCTAAAAATGACAAATCCTCTATTTGAGTAAACATTTTAATTACAATTATTTATACAAAGACTAAAATAAGTTTGATCACAAAGATAACACTTGTATAAACCCTTCTTTTTTATGTTATTAGACCTTAATTAAAATATACATATATTCTTATTTAATTTATCATTATTATTATTATTATTTAAGTTCAATATTTCAAATGTCTTCATTTCTAGTTTGGACCATCCTTTTACAGTTCTGGATCTCCTTTAATCAAATGTATATGTTGCATGCTGAGCGTGTCTGCTTGTATTGATCATAATCCGCACATCAACCCACACAAAGGCACATAAAATATCTCATGATAACAAACACATTGAACAACTTCATTGCTCTTGCTCACAGTGGGAAAACAATGAAACAAACTAAAACAAATTATAATACTGTTGTTCGTCTTTGTCAATGTCATGTAAGACATAGTTTAGAATTTACTACAGATTTTAGAATTTCTGGTCCTTTTGGTTTCAGTTCCTGACATTTAAAAGACAAAAAAAGTGATGTAGCATTGTTTTTGGGTTGTTTTGGTTTTAATCTACAACTAACTAATAAACAAATGTGTCTAAAAATATTATAAATATATATTTGGACATCACAAAATAATAATTGCCATCTCATTTAATGTAGATTAAAGACACACGTTTATGATATTTGATTTTCAGTATTTTTTAAAATACAATATTGTATTCCCTAATGACCATACTATATTTTTTGTAATCAGGACTTGTGTCTTTTGTCTCCTCTCAAAATTTTATCTTTTTTGTTTCTCTCCTTTCTCACAGTGGATGTTGAGCAAGTGAGTTCACTGGGATCTGAGGGGGAGGATGAGGTGGGCCTGTGGAGCCTGGAGCCCCAGGACTGCCAGGAGAGTCTGGACAAGACAAGCCTGACACCTAGCGAAGGAACGGAGGAGCCCGGCAGTCCTACTCGCTCCATGCGGCCGCACAGCCTCAGCCCCGGCAGCAGGAACTACTGGCCGCAGGTGGAGCAGGAGGCCGAGGCCGCAGAAGACACCACCACCGCATCTGCCACTGACAGGGAGGGAGACCAGGAACCGTTGAGGATGTACTGTAAGTCCTAAACTAAACAAAAACTGCAAAACTTTTGCTTTTTTAAGTTAAGCCCTAAAGGGCTTCTGAGGAATAAAGGCCTGGCCAAGAAAGTGTGTGAAGTGTAAAATGTGATACATGTACTGTATGAGACTGCTGTGTGGGACACCACTGTATGTGTAAACAAGTTTACAGTGTTTTTCTGATGCAAGACGCAGCCAGTCTCATGATGCCTCTCAGAGCCCTCTAGATACACCTTCATATCAGCTCCTTGTGAAACCATGCCTTCCCTACAAGCTGTTCCTTTCTTTCACTCTTCTCTTTGAAAAGGCAGCCTTCTGAAAGCATGACAAAAGAACTCATCCCACACAATGTCACAATATTTCCATGCATCAAAGAGGTGACGTTACGGTACTGAAATCAGCACTGCGCGACGTGAGGCTTTCCCTTTTATTCAGAAGAGATCAAAGGCTCACGCGGCTTGCCTACTAACAATCACTTAGCTCCCTCGCCTCGTGTGATTTGGCCTTGCCTGATGAAGGCAAAGCTGAGTTTTTACAACACTCAACCGCACAGGCTCTTCTCTTCACCACATAAAAAACAGCTCAAAATATGCCAACATCTGCAAACATTTGAAAAATCTTCCTCAAAGTCGCTGTAAGCTGACTGGCTTGATTCATGATAGGAGGCGCCCCCTCTTCTTCACGTGGCTCTCTCTCTCTCTCTCTCTCTCTCTCTCTCTCTCTCTCTCTCTGTCTCTCTCTCTGCCTGCCTGTCACTGCACCGAAGGACACAAATGAGAAAGAATTCTTCATATCTTGTTTCATATCTGGCCAAATAGTTCGCTGAATACATTGTTTTATCTGTCCGTCTGCAAGTTAGCAATTTAGTTCCATTAGATTCAGTTGCACAATGCACAATGTTTTCGTCTCCCCACTCCCGCTGCACACATGAATATATGAACAACACATGCACATTCACACATAGTCAGAGAGCAAACTTTCTCAAGAATTTAATTTAACACATAGTACATGAAAATGGAACAGCAGCAATGGTTCAATCGCACCGATGCACCCACTGACAAGCACGACAAATAATAAATTCAAAAGGAGAGGTAATGCAGGGATGCCAAATATTTATCTGCATAATAACTGGATATTGTTTATGTTCTTTTGTGCAGTGTGTGACATTTTTCTTAGCCTGTTTTTGTTGTCTGTTTGGTATTTATTCACATAACAGCGCTTTTATTCTGCATTCTCGGCCACAACGTTTTTTTTTTTTATTTCTGTGAGACTTTTACCCCATTAAATTATTGCTGAATATTTTCCTGCAAATGTCCCTAATAAGACTGATAAAATATGTGAATTATGTATAACATTATACAAAATCCCAGACGCAGCTCAAACAGTTTCATATAAGAATTAACCTCTGGTTAAACAAAACATGCTTTGTACGAACAAATAATGACTTATCATTGTTTATTTAATATTTTTTATACGTGTATTTAACTTGCATAAATTGAAAATACATTAAACTAAACAATTAAAAAAATCAGAGAAACAAACAGAGAAAAAAAAGGCAAAACACACAATAAACAAAGTTAGAGATGTTCTCTTGATATCGCGATAGTGTCGTTTTTGTGAATTATTTTGGCCGCAATAACTATGTAGAGAAAATCTGATATTGTGACTTCCCTGCTATGGATATTACATTTCCTCTGTATTTTGTCTCTGCAGGTAAGAACTCAGACTCCCAGAATACATTCGAGGACCTGGCCCACTATGAATTTCTGGCCCAGTTGAGGAAGGCCTCTTCAGACAGTCTCTTGGACCAGCTGAACCACAATGGCACAGCAGCGGTGTTCCACCCAGGCAGCAGGCTCGATGAGCTGCCGCCTGCCATCTGGTCACCAGGAGCTCAGCACAGCTCACCTGAGGGAGCAGGTAGGCTGAAGAGGGAACAGCTGCAATGACACTAAATAGAAAAAAATGAACAAATCTGACATGACTGCTCTTGAGCCAGCCAGTGTGTTGTTAGAGTGACGAACAGCTCAGCTGCAGGCAGTTATATAGTTATATAGTTGTAATACAGCACATATCAGATTGTCTATGCTAATGGTATTCCGAGAAAATGGAAAGGAAAACACACGTCAGCTTATGAAACACTAGCGGTTTAACAAAGGGCCTTCATCAGGGTTTGACACAGAAAAATAAATGTATGCATCCATGTTCCATGTTCAGGCAATTTATGCATGTAACAGTATAAAGTTGGCCCCACTATTTTAATATTTTACCTGTGGTTCAACATTTTCTATCAAGTATACCAAGTTTCTATAAAAGTTTGTGCTGTAGTTTAATTATGGTCTGTTTAAAATATCCTCTCTCTCTCTGGACTGCAGATGCAGGGAGAACCCAGCAGGCCTGTCCATTCTGCCACAGGATGTATCAGCGAGGACCTTCTTTGAGGGACCATGTCAAGTACTGTCAGGAGAGGGCGGGGGGCCACATGGTCTGTCCGCTCTGTGGATACACTGCCACCCTTAGGGCACAGATGGAGCGGCACCTGGCACTTCATAACCAAGTGCAGGACAAGGTAAAATACACACAGGAGGAACTTTTATGACTGCAATGAGCCAAGTTGTCATAAACTTCTTCACACCCCGAAATTCATGCCTAAATATTTTGTATTATAAAACTAATAACAATGTCCTGTCTTCCTAGAGTGTCCTCACTTTGGATCAAGGCCTTGAGACCAGGAAGTTCAAATGTCTGCAGTGTGGGAAAGCGTTCAAGTACAAACACCACCTCAAAGAGCATCTCCGCATCCACAGCGGTGAGAAAAAATAACATCAAAACAGCTGTGGTCACCAATCAATTTGCTATTGCTATTGTTTCCACTGTATCACTAACCCTTGTTTATCGTGCCAGTTATATGGTTTGAAATTATACCTAATTTGATGTGTTGACAGGAAACAAGTTAAAATAATCCATGACAGGACAAGACAATTATAAAAAATGTTTTGACTTTTGACTAATACTCTATATCCCGCCTGTGTCTCATCCTTTAGGTGAGAAACCTTATGAGTGCTCCAACTGCAAGAAACGTTTCTCTCACTCTGGCTCCTACAGCTCCCACTTAAGCAGCAAAAAGTGCCTGAGTGGCGGAGGAAATGGAAACCCAGGAGGAGCCAGCGGTGCATTTAATGGACATAGCCAAAGCTCCTACCACCACTCGTTTCCAACATCTCCCTCTGCGGACGGGGGCAGAAACAGTTCTGAGAAGGGCTCTCCGTTGGCTTCACAGACCCAAGATCATGCCGGGCCTCTGGGTCGAGTACCAGAGGATCCTCACCAGCTTTCGCTCCAGGACCCCAACCACAACCCCACGGGCTTCCCCAGAGCGTCAGACCTGGCTCGGCTTTGGGACCCCTCAGCAGAGCTCTCTCTGAGGGCTAGTATACTAAAGGGGACCACCCTGCTGCCTTATCTGCACTCTGGGACCAAGTTTGAACAGATGCTGCAGGAGATGCTTCACAGGGAGGTGAAGAAAGATGAGAATATGGACAGAGGAAGAGCTGCGATGGAGGAAAGGAAGGTGATTTACAACGGAGGAGGGCCTGACATGAAGGTGTCGCCTGACAGGAGAAGAGAGTCGATGAGGTCAGGTGAAGGGGAGCGAGGTGTGCTTGGGGTGACGTGCCGCTGGTGCTCCCACCTTTTCCCCAACGTGGCGGTGCTCCTACAGCACGAACGCTACCTCTGTAAGGTGAACCGAGAGGCAGTGGAGGTGCCCGAGGGTCTTCGCAGCAAAGACCACTCCTCGCCACCTTTGTTCTTCCCCAGATCTGCTCTCCAACTGGAGAACAGCAAACTGAATGAATTAACCAACGGCTTCTCTGGAAACAAATCACCATTACAGAAGCCCAGCTGGCACTCTGTACCGCAGCAGCTTTTGGTCGCAATGCACTCTCCTCCACAGCCCCACCATGATGCCCTATCCTCACGAGTGTTCTGGTCCAGCCAGGGAAAGGGAAGCCCGAGCCAGCCAATCAACCACTCCCCAGAGCTGTCATCACCTCGAGTCAGAAGGAGGTTTCCCTCTTCAGGGTTCGGTTCTCCGGTCTGCCTCGACCTCACCAGCTGTCCTCCTGAACTGACCTCCCCTCAGAACCAGACCAGCAGCCCCTGGTCTGCACAGAACGAGCCTCTCGACCTCTCCCTGCCCAAGCAGCTCTCAGACCAGGAGGGGAGAAGGAAAACTGTAAACGGCACCTCAGCCAGAGGAGAGAGGAGAGAGCGTGGGAACCAGCATTTTAGGAGACCAAGTCCAACTTCACATCTCCCCCTTCACCACCACGCGGTCTACAGCGGGGCTGGAGCTCCTATGTTTCCAGGTTCCTTATTTAATGGATTTCCTATCTTCAACCAGTCTGGTGTAGCGCTTTCAGGACATGACGGCATCGGAGCGATTCCATTCGGCCAGCCGGCTAATAACCCTGCATTTCTCTCTCCTATGGCTTACATGATGGAGGCAGACACAGAGGCAACGCTGAAAAAGATCCACCAGCAGAGACAAGCTCTTATGGTGAGTAAGGTTTGTTTTCAAGAATTATGTGCATTAGCTGAAGAACAACAAAAATACATAAAAATATCAGATTATATTGTAAATCATTGCTAGAAGAATGTGTAGAATCACAATAAGATCAATCAAAAATCTATCCTGATGCACATTTTCATGTTTTCTCCGTAGGGTGAGGTGTTAAGCCGTGGAGCTCTGGACTATCTCTCTCTCATGGATGACGGACTGGAGGGAGATGGAGGACCAGGAAGGAAAAGACTGAAGAAGACAGACGAGGGGCTTTACGCTTGTGACATTTGTGAGAAAACCTTTCAGAAGAGCAGTTCTCTGCTCCGTCACAAATACGAGCACACAGGTCTGTAACTTTTGCAGAAACACTTTCCTATAGTTTATATAATTACTACACAGTTTGGGGAAAATGCTTATATGGTTTCCTGCTGAGTGATGCTGGTAGACAGATTTGATGATCTTTGAATAGAGCCAGGCTGGCTGTTTCCCCCTGTTTCAACTCTTTGCACTAAGCTACCCGCCTGCTAAGAGTTTATAATAATGTCTTAAAAAGCTACTACCTTTTTAAATACAATATTACAAACAATTTTTCTGTATTCATTACAGGTAAGCGCCCTCACGAGTGCAAGATCTGCAACAAGGCCTTCAAGCATAAGCACCATCTGATTGAGCACAGCCGGCTGCACTCTGGAGAGAAACCCTACCAATGTGACAAGTGTGGCAAACGCTTCTCTCACTCCGGCTCGTACTCCCAGCACATGAACCACCGCTACGCCTACTGCAGCAAGGACCAAGATCCAGACCAAGACCACGAGGAGATGCCTCTCACCCCAGGGGCAGGCAGCAGTCTCGGGGGTCGCCTCACCGACGAAACCCCTCTGTCCATGGAGGATGCCCAAACCGCGCACTCCTTCCTCAGCGATTCCAGTCTTGATGGAGCTGCAGAAGCCCTTAAGGAGGAGGAGGAAGAGGAGGAGGAGGATAAAGATGCAGGAGTTAGTGATGGTCATGTGGAAGAGGCACATGTGGGTTTTTCAGGGGCAGCTGAGGAGCTGGAAGGTAGCCCCATCCAAGGATCACCTACGGGGGAGAATGGAGTGCGAAATGGTTACGATGTGGGAAACCATATTGACAATGCAGAGAGACAATACTGGGAGCGAAACGCTGAGGAGCAGAATGGAGACTTGGACAAATGTGAACTGAGCCTGGATAGAACAGATTTACCCAGAATAAAAACTTAAGGTGACTCTAACAAGCCAATACAATGCATATATATTATATATATATATATATATATATAATATATATATATATTAAGACTTTTGATACACTTTTTCTTTCATATATAAAACAGCTTGACTGACTTTTTACTCATTTTTACAACGTGAAAAAATGCACAGAACTGCCAAACCATACATGACCTTAAAGCGGATCAAGCCATACGAACAAAATATATGTGACAATGCAAATTATTGTATTTTATCATGCAAAATGGACTTGATGTACCTACGGCGCATTTAGCTTGTTTTTGTTTTTAATCTCTTTTTGTTGGCCAGGACAGCTAAAAACAACTCGTCTGAGGTCATGTCACATATCCAGATGTGACATTACAGGAATCTCACTTTTTATACGCTTGCTGTTGCACAGTGTTGCACAACCCACAAAGAAGAGGCTTTTGTATTTTAATGTCCAGTTAAATTTTTATTTTTTTTTGTTTGAAGCATTTCAACTGTTTACATGTAGATGCAGTGAGAGGGTTATGAAAGCAGGATGTGAAGGAAAGGATCGACTGCAGGATGGAAAGACATCTACTGTTACTTTAACTTTGAAAGCTTAAATATTACAGATGCAGCCATATCAATCAGAATCACTAGTTAGTATATTTATTCTTCCTCTTAAGTGCAAGTAACATTCAATATCCTGTGGTATAATTTCATACAATTCCTTACCTCTATTTCCAAAAAAAAAAAGAAAAAGAGTAATAAAATGTATTAGATGAAAATACACACATGCAGCTATTACTTTGTCCCAAAGCCGGTGAGGGCTTGAGAATAGAAGGAGGTACTCCTTTTATCATTCATGCTGTGAAATCACAAGGTGCAACCAGCTCATCTCTTCAGGTTGAATATGGTGATCAGTGGCTTCGACTAATCAGCAGTCTATTAGTAGTTTAGAGAACAAGCAGTAAAAAGAGGAAGAACTGGAAGGTGGTTGTTTATTTATGTTTTAAACAAAAACCAGTGGACTGCACCTTTTTAATTGTATGCCTTGTTAGGGGTCATTCCTGCATCTCTGTTTGTTAAAGGGGATACAAGTGAGTCTTTGGGGTTTTTTTTCTTTGAAGGAGCAATTCAAACTTCCACTGTCTCACTGTTTGTGTAATAATCACACAGCTGCTTTTTTTTTCATTTTATGCTAATATCTTTCCTGCTTCTCGTAATAGAGCATTTTTTTCTCACCCTCGGAACAACAATGTGTCACACATTTGGGCTGCGTGTTGAGGTGTGAGGGTCAAGACTCAGGACACATACTGTACATCAGCTTTTAACTTCCTCTTTCTGACTGCAGTGTAGTCAACGTGAAAAGTGCCTCACTGTGAGTAATCCTACAAAGCCTTGGTACGAAGAGATAAGACGGTGGTGCATGAGGTGTGACTAAGCTTGTAGCATTCATGCATACCGTGTGCCAAAGACACTTCTTGGTCATAATGTGTGTGTGTGTGTGTGTGTGTGTGTGTGTGTGAGTGTGTGTGTGTGTGTGTGTGTGTTTATCACCAAAGATATGCATATGTGACACGCTAACTGCCACCCAAGTCGTGCGTAGTTCCTCACCTGTTATTTCTGGGTCAAAAAATAAGCAAGAAAATGTTCACTTTTAATCACACTTCACACATTTGGATATCAAGCTGGTTTTTTTTTTCTTTATCTTATCTTTTACTGGCAGCCATGCAACTTTTGTATCAACTTTTTATATATATGTTTTTTGCATGTTTGTGGATATTTGTAATAAAATTGTACATACTTTGTCCCCAGAATCTTGTATTTCATTGACATTTCTGTTTAAAAATGAATAATAAATGAGCATTTTTCCTGCGTTTTATTAGAAACCTCTTACTGAAGGCTTCATGAGAGCGTATACTGTATAAGATTCAATTGTAATCATTTCAAGCCAATTTTCATTCAATGGCTATGAAATACGTTGAATTATTAAGTTATTTCAAAGAATTAGTTATTTCAACTAACAAAAGCTATGGCTTTTTAAAAGGTCAGTGTGAACACAGAAACATCGTTGAGCTCAAGACTATTTTGAAGCTCGTCTGTGGCATGGCGACTTAGTTCCCCATCATAATTTGTAGACCTTTTTTGTGGCTTTGTGTCTCGATGTGACACGATGACTCATCAGAGGTGGCTGCTTGGTGCCTGTGAACCTGTGGGTGTGGCTGGAGGGTGCATGAGCTGAGCAGCTCTGCTGGTATTTGATACACTGAGCTTTAGGTTAACGGTTGGATGAGTAAACAATCGGCTAACCGTAACATTAACAAACCATAACGGGTGACGTAGGGCAGATACTTTTGGGTGCCACGCATCAATAGCATTTAATCAACTGTAGCGGCAACAATTAGTGGTGTTAGGACATTTTTCTCATTGCTCCGCTGGTTTAGGGCTCGAACGCGAGTAAGATGACATTTAATTGACTTGCCTTGAATTATATTTGTGGTGAGCAAAAATCCCAACAGTCAGACAGCAGCATCAGCATCACTTGCAACATTGCTGCAAGTCCCATCTACGAGCAACCGATTGTCAGCTTGGGTGCTGAGCATTTCAAAGTTTCGATTCCCCATACCAACAGTGCAACAGAGCAAGCCGGCCTGACTGTAAAGACCGAACAGAGACAGATACATTTCACTGGTGGGCAGAGAGGATGTTAACCAGAGCATCAAGGTCAAGGCATTGTGTTTAGCCTCTTTTCTTCTTAAATTAATTGAAAACATAGACAAAAGCCATGATTTACAGTAACAAAAAGGCACATTGTTTGCCATGTGCCGTCACGGTTGTATCTCTTCCTGCAATAATAAATCATACAGATTTATTAACAGAGAACTGCCCAAGCGAATTACTGTAAAGTACACTTTCTAAAGTGGTTTGGGCTATGGCATTTAAATAATGACAAACATGTAACAGATGAAACATTTCACAACCTTCTCATTTTCTTACTTCCACGCTTTTTTAATAAATACTTACACATACTCTGAAATGTTTCGTTTTAGGGTTGGTGCAAACAAAATAACTACCTACAGATGCAAAACGGTCAGGCGGTTACATTTCATCAGTCCATGCTTAAAAAAATGATTTTGTTGTAAGCTACATTTTGCAGCGCTTGCGCTCTTTTGTCTACATTTAAAACAATGCCTGCACATTTGACTGTAATACTTATCAAACACAATTGGTATTTTACATTGTTTTAAATGTATTAAGGAATATTCAGACTGCCTTTGTTAGTGACATGTGATTAATAAGTCAAAGAAGAAAGAAAGCAAAAAAAAGTGTAAAGAGAAAAAAGTGGCAGCATTAAAAGACATATTAATAGAGTTTGACTTTCACTGCCAACACACTGCTGATTAGGAAGGAGGGGTGTTTGATTGTGTCTGACGGACAGATTCTATTTTAGGAAGTGATTAGCACGATCACACCAAGCGAAATAAAACACATCACAGCGCTAGAGGCTACAACAGTTTAATGCCACTTGGGTTTTATTGAAAGATAATAACAGAAGTTGGAGGGAGAACAAAAGAAATGGTAAAAAGTACTTTATGAATTAATGTTTTGATGGTTATATTTTCTTTGCATAATAAAATAAATGGAAACATTCACTATATTGTGAGGAGGCTCCGGGACGCTCGGCTGTCAAAAGAATAGAAAAAAACCCCTGAGAAACTGCAGTAGTGACTGAGGGATAAACGTACAAACTGTGCTTCCTCAAATATACAAGTGTGAGTGTCTATTTAAGTAAAAAATATTTCTGTGCCAATCAAATATAAGGACGACCTTGGACACATAATAATCAAAAGTTCAGATTACTCCCCATCAATCAGCGACACATTGCTTTAGCCCCACCTCACACACTCACATGACTTGAAATAATACGGACATAAAAATGAATAAATACATCTAATAAAACTTTGCAAAATCTATGAGCTCTTCTCCCCCCTTGTCCCTCTTTTCTGCTCTTTTTTGTCTTTTGCCAAACCCACAGTCAATATAAAATTACCAAAGCCACAGAGTGAGAGAGAGGGTTTTGGGGAAAATCCACATTTTTTAAACATATGCATTTCCAGTTCCTCTTTTGTTCTGTTATTAAAAGCAGCATTCGCACCAATCACAGGGGATGACTCCGCCCGCTGTGCCTCTGAGGCCCACATACCTCCACACGCTTCTACTATCTCTCACGCAAACTCAGTACAAACAACCTGACACACACATCCTGACCAATGTCACAAAACAGATCAAATCAGTTGGTTCACTATTTCCATTTTTTTTTTTTTTTTTTTTTTTTTTATTGCAGGAGAGTTAACAATCAGGTCCAAGCAATATTTGAACAACACACTTTAAAAGTCATTTAAAAGCAAATATATAATGTTCAGATCACACACTGTATGCAAAGTGCTACTAGTAGACAAAGACAGTATTTTACATATTTACAATTTAATATTTTTTTTTTAACTTAATCTGAGGAGTTTGAACTAACAAAAATAGAAGACAGATCAGAATTTGTACAATAAGGGAAGCTTCGAAGGTCCACACTCACTACAAAGTACTATTTGGTACAAAGGAACATTTGCTGCCCTGTTGGCACATTCATCCCATCACTGAAATCATGCATCATAAACTCCACCTCTGAAGTCTCAAATAAAATGAAAAACTCTTTATCTAAAAACACTGTATGACTTCAGTGGGGGAGCGGTCACATTTACACGCCCAGCTTGCTTCCTGCTTGTTTGCATATTTTACAGTATGTCCTCTGCTTCTCCACTGCAGGTGAGATCTGTCCATCCTTGCTGCAAGAGGTGCCAGTGCATGCGCTTTCACAGTGAGATGGTTTACTAAGTTTTGTTTCAGTGCTACGTTAAGACACATCCTTCCTCACAATCCTTGATAAAGCTGCAGGAAATTTATCACTTTTATGGCTTTTTTTTTTTTTTTTTATTTTTTTTTTTTATAAATTCCTGATCAATTCTGAAACATCAAGGAAAAGTGACAAAGAGGTGTCCGCTCCAGCAGTAAAGAACACCGGGGCTGCACTCCACATCTGCAGTCGAAGATTGAAGTATTGCAGCTCAAATTGGTTTGTTTTACTATTATTGTTTTAACATGGCTTTATATGGAGGCCAGATGTCATGATTAGCAGCTTTCTGTCCTGGTTCTTTTTACCCCGTAATTAAGTTTTTGATGTGAAACCCATTTTACACCACATGAGTCAACAGGCAAAGAGGACAAATGCTGCACTTCTTGTGCTTTCGTCTGATCTGGAGGAGCTTTTGAATCCCCCTCCCCGCCTCTGTCCGAAAAGATCAAGAGGGGCCTCTTGTTCCAAAGATGTGGTCAAACTCGCTGAGGATGAGCTCCACCGCCTGATTCTGGTAAACCATATTCACCGCCATGTTGCCGTTGTCTTGCTCTGGACGCATCAGGGTCGGCCCGAACACAATGCCGATGTTCTGGGTGGTCATTCGGTTGGAGCCCGAACGCTCCAAAACTCTGTAGAGAGATCAGACACAGAAGAGATAGCTTTAACATCTAAAATAACAACAAATAGAAATACAAAAATGGCTCTGGATAACAGATTCTGAATTGTTGCAGTTTGTGGATTTTAATTTCATGTTCGTAGGATGGTTCCACTTTGGGCCTCGATTGAAATGTCTCACTCTTGGATGGCTTGCCATGAAGATTTGCAGAGTTTAATGGTCTTCAGATGATGCATCTTAATGACTTTTTTTGTGATCCCCTGACATTTCCTCAAGCACCACCATGAGGTTGACATTTGTGGTTTTGAGTGAAATGTCTCAACAACTTTTTGATGGATTGCCATGAAATTTTGGTACACACGTTAAGTTCCCGAAATGTGATACCTTGCAATATTGAGTGATCTTTTCAGCAAAGTCAAAATGTATTAATCTGTCTAATATTTTGGCTTATTGTATTTTTTAACCAAAATCCTGCAAAACTAATGCCAATCACATCAGTCTCAGCTGTACTTTGTGTTTAGTGCTATAGGCAAATGTTAGCATGCTAAACTAAGATGGTGAACATGGTAAACAGTAAACATCAACGTGTTAGCATTGTCATTGCGGGCATGTCAGCATGCTAACGTTAGTATTTAGCTCAAAGCACCGCTGTGCTTGAGTTTAGCCTCACAGAGAAACTAGCATGGCTGTATACTTTATTTATTTAAAAAAATTATTCTTTTTTGGGACTGCAGGCACATAGAGGACCGCTAACTGCCCATACAGCTTCATTCTTGCGGTCAGCATGTGACATCTTTATACTTCTTAAACTCAGGACAGTTACTTAAAGAATCAAAGTCCAACAATGATATCTTGTTTTTGAATGCACGTATATGTATCTGCATTTCACAATCTAAATTTGTGCACATAAGTGTCTAAATCCACCGCCTGTATCCTGTATGTTGATGTGTGTGTGTGTGTGTGTGTGTGTGTGTGTGTGTGTGTGTGTGTGTGAGATCGGAGGGGACACAGGAATGGGTTTAAGCCACAGCATGAGGCATTCTTCTAAAAATGCCATTCCCACCAAGCCACAGAAGCAGCCAGCAATTGCTCAAAACTTCCACATTAAAAAGAGAGGAGGAAAAAAGAGAGAGAGGGAGAGGGAAGAGAGAGAAAAAAGAGCGAGCGAGGGAGAGGGCGAAGAGAGAGAAAAGAGAGAGGTTCCAGTGGTGGCGGCGGTGGTGTTGGTATGCCTTCCAGCAGACGAACCACAAGGCTCCCATGGGACCTTAGAGGCAAGGAGGAGAGCGTGGGGGGAAAGCGGAGGGAGAAAGAGGAGGGGGGGGGGGGGAAAGGGATGGAAAGACGGGGCAGAGGGGAGGAAGAGGAAAAGGAGAATACAAAGAAGAGAAGGAAGAGAAGGAAGAGAATGAAGAGGAAGTAAAGGAAAGGAAGGTCGCGAGCGAGCAAGAGAGGAGGCGACGGGGGTGATTGAGCAGGGAGATAATAAATGAGAAACAGAGCGAGGGGGGAAAGGAATGACAGCGGGGAGAAAATGAGAGAAAGACACAGAGTTGACAAATTCATGGGGCCCACCACACCCTGGCACAAACATCGGCCTCAGAACACGAACGCTCACCCCTGGAGTGGAAGGAAAAACCATAGGCGGTAAAAAACACACATTTTATGTACTGTAAAAGGAACTGGCTCGCAGAACATCGAACACCATTCATCTTCCTCCAGCCTTTTCATCTTCACAGGGACCCAAACTTAACAACAGTGTGATTCTGGTACAGCACTGGCATATTTGAGAACCGCGGCCAAAGAATCCCTGACAGAAAATGACTGACAACGACAAGGAAACTACCCCCTCTTGTGGTCAGATTTTAAAAGAAAAGTTATGCGGAGGAGATTTTTTTTTTTTTTTCCTACAAGGGCACAAGGTTCATTTCCTGCGTGCCGAAATATCCCAAAGGGAATATTCTGCATGTTGAAATGTGCCAGTTTCAGGCCAGACAAATGACAGAGACAGCAGAGACAAAGACAAACACTTCAGCAGAGATGTACCGTACGCGTTTTTCATTCCCGCCCTCTCACCGTTTGAGATGGCGACACATGAACTGCAGCGTGTCATGGTTTGGAGGAGGCATGTTGAGCACCAGACACTTCAAACGATCCACTTTGTCCATGTAGTCCGACATCTCTGCAACACAGAGCAAGAGACGAGTCACATCACAAAAAATGTCATCATTCACATTCCATTTCATGAACTTTATGAGCATCGGAAATCTGATTTACATACACTAACTGATATCACATGTACTCCATTAGCATCCACTATCTCATCTGATAAAGCAGCATGCAATTATCAACTATCACCACTGTGGTTTGATTAACAGGGAAGTGCAGATCACGTCTTGTGCAACAAAAAAAAGAAAAAGAAAATAGTCCATGGACTGATAAGGGAATTCATATGAAGAATACATTTACATTTGTTATCATTTGATTTCTTCCTATGAAAGTTTGTCCTCCTGAATGTAATTTATTTTGAAATTCCAGATTATCTACAGTTTGAGGATAAGTAAAAGATATTATGATACATTTCTGTATCACAAATGTTCATGCAAATGAATCGATGAAGAACGCAGTTAAAAGGAAAAGTCTCTTTTTTTACAGTCAACAAAAGCCATGAAAAGATTAAAACCCTGATCAGTGAATTGATCGTACCAACACGTGTTTGTAAACCTAATTTGGTTTATTCCTAAATGTAATAGACCTACATTGTTATTCTGAACTATTGAAAACATCATTGACCTGCACTGGATGACATGTTCCTGTATTATGATGCCGTAGATACTCACTTGAGCATCAAATGTGTTTTAATCCGCATCTGAAAATAGTCCCCAAATAACATTTTTTTTAAAAAAGAGTAAAAAAAGAGTAAAAAAGAGGGTCCAGTTGTTTTAGGAGAAACTCTGGCCCTTTGTAACTATATATTTGTGGCCTGTTTTAAAAGTTTACGTCCAAATGGACTGCCACAAACAGGGTAGGGAAGTCGTAAAGTATTGAAAGATGATCTAACAAATAGTTGGTTTTGGTCTTTTCATGGAATTTGTTAACAAGATGAAAAATATAGAACAATGCCTGTGAGTAGAGGATTATGGGAGCCGTGTGAAAAATTGCAGCGAACGTAAGGATTTATACCGTGAGGATTTTTGTGCAGTAAAACAGTCACTTCATTTGAATTCAATACTGCTCAATAAATTACACTTTTGTCAGTATATAATTATTCTTTTCTCGCCTTGGAACTCATGCAATTTTCTTTTTTGGAAGAACCGCTTGATTTAACTGTGTATTTTGTGATACATGTGGTGTTGTGCAACATTTTCTAGAGGTGGGAAAAAAAGTGCTGTAAATACTGTATATTCTATAATGATGAAAATGACTTTCACCACAGCTTGAGAAAGTATGAAAGCACACAAGTAAAGAGGGGGTGAAATCTCTAACCCAGACTGTCCTGGTTTTGACTCATTAAAACCACAGCGGTGGTGTGAGTATTCAAAATAAAAGCACAGCGAAGGAAAAATAACAAAAGTAGCCTCGAGGTTAAAAGACACCGATCCTGTAATTGCAACATCCTCACTTTGAGTGCGCCCAGGGACTTTTATGGATTTAATCTCTCTTTTCCCTAATTTCCTGTCCTCTTTCTACAAAAAATAAAAACTTTCTTTTTTTTTAAATGCCTTAAATACCCAAAAAAATAAAAAAACAGAAAAATGTCTCACCTCAAAGCATAAAGGTGAATTTAAATAAGAATTTCTGCTACAAACTATGTCACTCACTGACTGTCTCCACGATGTCGGTGAAGAAGCCGAACGGCACGAGGGGCTCGGGAAGCTCGCGAAAGAAAAGTTTCAAAGCTCCTGTGACGACATGAATGTCCTCCCAATCACTCTGGTCCAAATTCAGCTTCTCTTCTGAGCGACAGGGAGGGGGAGAGGGGGGGGGGGAGAAATCCACACAGACATTGTCACAAGAAGTGAATGAAAGGCAAGGCAATGTGAAAAAGAGAGACAAAGAGTTAGAATTAGAAACAGAAAGAAGTGGCGTTACGGTCACATTATTGTTTAGTGAACAACATGGAACAACAGCACAGAGTGTGAATTCATGTCAGTGCTGAGGCGGAACATGAAGGCTTGAAGCTGCAGGAGGGAGATAGAAATGGTCCGTGAAAGTCAGAGAAGACACAAAAGCACAAACACATGTAAAGCAAACGTTCTCCTAAAATCCAGGCCTGACCAACGCTTCTCAAATGGGATCATAAGAACCAAAAAAAGGGAAGAAAATAAAGAGTTTTAATTGAAGTTCTTTACGATACAAATAGGTCCCTAATGAGGAGAAACGTTGGTCACTGAGATATTGCTGTTGGATGAGAGCACTTCACGGCACACAAGCTGCAGCTGATTCTCCGTTTCCTCCACTTGGTGGCAGCCATGCACCGTGCGAGACGTGGCTGTACAACCTGCTGCGTGTTATTACATCAGAAAACTTAAAGCAGAAAAGCCTCAGGGACACACATACATTAAGCAAATGGTAGCACAACCAGCAAAGTGTACGGAGCACGTCGGCGCCGCGGCTCAGCTCTGCGAGTCGGCCCGTGTGTGGGGAGTTTTTGACTGTGAGGTGTTCACACTATGCAACACATGATGCACAAAAACAAGCAGGCCGAGTGACGCGTAAAAGCGGTCGTTTTTTTTCCCCCTCGTCAGTCTGAATCTACCTTGTACAAACTCCTTCGGGAACATGTAACGGCCGTCTGTAGTCACTGCTCGCTCTGCAAAAAACAGAAGTTAGTCAGTGGGCTTCCCTCAGCGTCCACTTCATCAAAAGGACGTCATGTGGTGGCAGGGAGACAAGCAGGTGGGTGTGCTGTGGTTACACGAGATCATATGTAATCAGAATGAACAAATCCCCAAACATTTCCCTCGCAGGTTTCTTTCATTGTCAGAGAAGAAAATGATCAGCATTACTCATCGATACAGTTCAGTTTTTTCCCCTCCTCCCCTTCATCCTCACCGTGGTCCACCAGGAAGCGGAGTTTCTGAATCACAGCCAGGTTCCCTGATACTCTGTAGAGGCCATCAGTGTCCAGTCCTGCAACATACCGCACAGAGCTGGTTAGAGTGCGTCTGGTCATCTATCAACACTTCAAAAAGGTTCATGTTAAAACCAAAGTGATACATGCTCCATTAAACTCGACTTGTAAGAAAAATGATTGGTTCCCAAGATTTTAAGGCAGTCAGAGCTGATATAATTGTTTTGCTTTTCTGCACATCAATAATTGAGTGTGCCTGGGAAGTTTGTTTTGTTGCGTAAGTGTCTAAAAGCGTGTGAATAAAGTCAAGGAAAAGCACATCTTGACACTTATAGACTATAATAAAAATAATTTGAAAACGGTGCACGATCACAACCCCTATGAGGACTTCCTCTCAACAGTTCACAGTGTGATGCTTGATGAAGTGCAAACAAAGTTTTTTTATCACATTGAGTTTCTGCTTTTTACACACAAGTGTAAATGTCCGATGTTGTAGATCACGTCAGGCCTTGTGACACATAAATTATTAACATCCTCAATTGATATTCTCCATTTTTAGGAGCCACAGACTAAGATGTAACGTATCATGGTACCACTATAAAACATAGTGAAAAAAATCTAAGCCTGCATTGATCATTCATTGGTCAAATTAAGTTAATTTGATCTGTATGGGCAAGAAATCACAAAGAGCTGAAATGATTTGATGATTTGAATAAATCAAATAGTAAAAATACAGAAAAAAAGATCTGCATAAAATGTCATTATTGATAAAGCGGGATTTTCAAAGAGAAATTACTATAGAAAAAGAAATTGCTGGTTCCAGCTTATTAAATGTTAATATTCGCTGATTTCTATGATTTAATATTTTTGGGTTTTGAACTGTAGTAGGTTATAAATACTGTAAGCAAGAAGAATGCATCACTGGGAAGTTGCAACGGGCAGTTTTCACTATTTTCTGACATTGTATAGACCAGACGTTTTTAAAATCAAGAAAATTAGCAGCAGATTAATCAATAATTAAAATAATGATAATTTTTTTGATTAGCTGCAGCCCCGAAGTGCATAACATATGGCAGGCTCTACCCTTTCATATATGATTCAGATAAGATAAAAAAACATCTACAAAAAGCCTTATTTCATGAGACAAAATAGAGGAGGGAACTTTCTCTCTCTTTTTCTGGAAGCTATTTTGTGCTAAAAGTTTTTTAGTCTGTTACAACCTTGAATGCAAATGTCTCAATCCAAAAATGCTCCCTAGAAATAGTTAATTCATCAAAACCAGGTTTTTAAAGCCCTTGTGGTCAAAACGAAGCTTTTTTTATGCGCTTGAAATATTTATTTGCAGCATTGTTTCGAGACAGTTTCCAAACAACTCCATTTTCTCTCATTTAGATCTCTCTCCGGCTGGCAGCTGTCATAACTTCCTCTCCGTGCGCTTTTAGTCGCCTCTCTGTCGGGCAATCACAAACATTTTTCAGTAAATGTTTGTCAAGCGATTCATGTCACGGAGCTGAACAGCAGGATCCACAGCTCTTGTCAAGTGACTCATTTGAAAAAAACAGGATTGAGGAGTGTTTTCTCATGCGTCCCCTTTAAATTGAGCATCACATTAGCAGGAGCTGGCCGTGTGTTCTCAGTGTTTGTACCTCTCTTCTCCACAGCGTCAGTACAAAGTTTGACGAAGCGAGGGACGGTGCTCTTCTCTCTCTCACAGAGCATCTCCAGACGACAGCCGAACACCTGATCTGAAGGGTGACGACAGAAGGACACAAACACGTTTTTTTTTTTTTTTTTTTTTCTCAGATAACTGTGCCAAGACATGATGTAAGAGCGACAAGCTCAAGTTAATCTAGAGATACGTTTACTGTTCACTATGGAATAAAACCTCCATGTTCCCAGCAGCGATATAAGCTCACCTTTGATGATGCAATGCAACTCATGTACTGTAGGTCTACTACATACAGTAGGCTGAAAATTACTCAACCCTTCACTCCAGAGTACGTTACCATTACACTGCCTTTTGATCAGATCGTCTTATCTCTGATAAGGACTGGGCTGAATTTGCCAGAGAAAATGTCCAGTTTAAACATAATTAACCACACTTTGAGAGTAGCAGGGAAAGTATTTGTGGATTCATCATTTTATAAATCTACTGTGCATCTGAAGGACTTGTTCAGTTCTAATAACATGCAGAAAGACATGTCACGCCTCCTAGTGGCTGAGGAGGTGGTTGAGGTTACACATCCTGTTGGGATTCTGTCAAAGCTTTTCAATGGTGACACAATAATTGTTTTTATCTAAAACTACGGAGGTGCTGGTGGCCTCGGGATCGCTGACCATGCGACGTCCCTGGTGTCAGTTTGATCGGGAACCGTCTTCCTCTCTTTGCGTCAGCTCGCTACTGCTCTCTATCACATAAAATGTTTTAATTACATTTTTTAAAAAAGGATGTTTTTTTAAAAAAATTTAGAATATGGAGAAGAAACCACACAGAACATGGGTGTTAAACATGTTTAAGACACATGTTGTAAAAGACGTTTGTTTCTAGAACTTTTGTCCATTTCCTGCTGTCGTGAATGGCTCCTATACTTTACCATTCAGTGCATTTTGAATTATTTCTCTTTTTTCAGGATGCTGCTTTGTCTTAAAGTCAAGGTCTATGGAGGTTGCTGTGGCTGACAAAATTAATTATTTCATCTTAAAGAGTTATTATAAAAGACTGATGAGAAGTTTTTCATACATCTTTATCATTACAGAAGAAGTGCTGTACAGATCGGTGACAAATCTGAAAAGTGACAAAAAGGAAAAAACAACATTATGTGTCTTAGTAATCTGTTGTGCCACCATGAGTCACCAGAACAGTTTCAATGGTCCTCAGCATAACGTCTCTGAACTCTACTGAAGGGATGTACATCATCCTTGCAAAAGACAGTTCCTTATTTGGTATTGGTGATGGTGGCGTACATGCTATCTGGCGCATGGGACCAAAATATCCCATAGGCGTTGAATTGGGTTGAGGTCTGGTGACTGTGAAGGCCATGACATCCGACATGATTTCTATACTCGGAACATTCAGCAACCACTGGATGGAAGCGTCTGAATTTATCGTGTTTCTCCACTAATTCCTTCAAGGTTATTTTCTATACTTTGTCATCTATCTGGATCTTTATTTGCTTACAATATGAAGCTTTACGGAAAGATCCATACAAAAGACGTTACGTTTTGGTACGGTCATGGTTGAATGAACTTATTTTAAGTCACTTCGGATATAAGCGTCAGCTAAATAAAATGTAATGTTATAATAGTGTTGTAATCAGCAAGACAAGCAGTGTGAAACACTTTCTCAGTTTGGAGAAGCTCTTACTAAACAGGCGAGGAGGATTGCGATGCACATTTGCTCGGGGGAAATGGCATCACCGCAGGATTAATGCTAAGATTTCCTGCCAGCCATCACAACTTTGATGCAGCTCATTTAAAACAGCAAAATATATTCAACTGCACAACAAAATTCCAGTGGACAGTTTTAGCAGTAGAATACTACTGAGTAGAGGATACTTGCATTCAAACTGTGTATAACTTCAAAAAGGAATCTCACCTTTAATGAGCCCTTTCTCCTGCAGCGCCTGCAGAGGAGGTCTCTTTAGGATCAGCTTCTTCAGCCGGGTCTTCACTCTCTTCCTCTCCGTGTTCTCCAGGTTGGACGACGAGCGAGGGACTGCAGAGGGAGGAAAGGTGGAGGAGGAGGTGGAGGAGGAGGAGGAAGAGAAGGAGGAAGAGGAGGTCAGTGTGGGCCGTTGGGCTGCGGCGGGGCAGGAGAGCAGATGAGAGGGGATGGTGGTGAGGATGAAAAGTGGGAGGGCCGGGCGACGGCGGAGGTGAGACAGGACTGACGGGGGGATTATTTGCCACGGGGGCCGCGTGAAAATATAAGTGGGCTGGATGGAGGAGAGGATGGAGGAGAGGATGGAAGGATGTAAGAAGCCTGTGTGGAAGTTTAGAAAAGAAAAGAGTGATGATGGTGATGATGATGGTGATGATGGTGATGGTGAAGTGAGAGTAAACTGAGGTGGAGGGCGGGGGCGGGTTTATGTGACGGGAGGGAGGAAGTCAGACTGGAGCGATGAGAGGCGTCGTGTGGTGACGACTTACGCGCTGTTCTCCTGTCATCCTCGTCTCCGCTGTGTTCCAGCATCTCCACGCTGCCCGCTCGCCTCAGAGAGTACAGAAGGACGTTGTCCAACGGGTTTTCGCGGTCCTTTAAGACGGGCAGAATGAAAGAGGGCTCATGGGGTCAAATGCATCATAAACAAACGATTACACCACATACTGTTTAAATCCTCTGCTCCCAGAAGTCCAACAAAAAAGCGTTTGCACACCGACATTAAAAAACATAAAGAGAGCTGCGTAATTTGTCTAAGAAGCCAACATTATGCTTTACTTTAGAGCCTATGTAACATCTGAGCCTGATATTAATATTTGATAGTTTAAAAAGTCTAATTCTGATCTTAAAAAAAACGTGAAAGAAATGAAAAAGATAAAACGCAAAGAACAAGGCAGGAGGATGTGTGTGAAACCACTAATAGAGAACATTAAAAAGTACAACTCTGCGAGTCTCACCAGCCTGTCGATGACGCTCTGGATGGTTTTGTACCACTCTTTGATCAGAGAGTCTGTCTCCGACTGCAGCAGGAACTCGTTGCCCGTCACTGTCCTCAGCTGCAACACACACACACACACACTTACATTAGAGGTCATTTGTCAGACGCTCTTATCCAGAGCGATTTACAGTAAACTAACTTGGAGTTTAGTGCCTTGCTCAGGGGCTCAATGGTGGCAGCCTGGTATTGAACTCACAACCTTCCAGGTGTTCTATTAGAAAGCCTGACTACTAGAGCACCTGACCACCCACAAACCATATTAATGTGTGACGAACGATCCGCAACGCTCCCCAGTGACAATTTAAAATGTTTCAAATATTTTTCTTTTCTCACACGTGCTATTCAACCAGTTTGTCCGTTGTCATGTGTTAATCTTTCTTATGTAGTTTCTTCATTTCCTTGATAGACACACGTCATCTGCCACATTTAATTGTATTTTTACTGCTTCCTCTTCCTCACTGAGGGTAACTGTAGTGTTCACGGGTGAGAGAAAAAGCTTCCCATTTTCACTTCCCTCACTGATAAGGACCCTTTTCTGACACAAATGTGATTCTATGTTTCACTGCTGATGTGCTGTCACACTGTCCTCACTGTATATCAGCTCACTGCAACAATTCTAATGAAAATGAAAGGGTAGCTGAAGTCGGAATATTTGTATAACAAAAGTTTTGTAACGCTTTTTTCATTTTTTTTTCATTTCTCCAGACAGAGAGTGTTTGAAGATACTGTGAGAGCGTATCACTGGGTTTTTCCTGATACTTAATCCACTTGTTTATTACCTTGAAGACGTTTTTCTTGCTGGACAAGTCATTGGCCCAGTGCAGCTTTGCTCCTCTTAAATCCACACTGCTCTCAGGGCGACTGTTTCCTGGTTTCTGTTTTATCAATAAACAGGTACACACACACGCACGCACGCACGCAAAAAAAAAAAAAAAAACACGTTTTACTTATTAGCTCTCCGAATCGACTCATATATGTTTCTAAAAATGGAGTTTGGGTGTTTTTGTTTGCTAAACAGAATTTGTAGGCAATCACTTTTTGCCCCTTTTGACGTTTATTACATTACGACCAACTTTCCCACACAGCACCTGCAAGAGGTTTGTGTGACCTGTTTCAGGAACACTCGAGTCGTGTGTCATTACACAGCAAAGACCCATGAAGAAAAAGCTGGCTTCAGGACTTACTTAACAATGCTACAATCTAGAATAAAAGAAATCCACCATGCAGAAAAACTGACATCTGCACTTAGAAAAATGACTTTAAAACCAAGAACCACCCAGTTTATTTAATGTATACTGGGAAAGAAAACACTAATTTATTGTTTTCGCAAAGACATTACCTGTAAAAAAAAAAAGCATTAACACAGAGTTTGTCTGAGCTCTTACCCAGCTGGAAGGTGTCTGTGATTTAGGATCTTTGAAGAAAACCAGACTGTTCCCGACCAACACCACCCAGGAGGGGCTCCAATTCTTCCTGCAACACAAGAAGCACACGTACGTATAATCGTCAGATGGGATTCAGCCCAGAAAATCATACTCACCTTCATTTATTCAAACACTATATTCATAGTATTCATGCTTTTAGTCTTTAACGGGAGCAGCCTCACCTCAGTTTACGGCCTCCTTCTGCGATCTTTGTCTTGTTCAAGAGGCCGGCTTTCTCCAACTCCTGAGAACACATTAAAAGGCTTTAAAAGCACAATCTGCAATATTCAAGCAGTAATATTTCTACTGTCACACTAATGTCATCACTCAGGGTGAGCACGAATGGATTGAATAATGAAATGTTAACAGTAAAGTACAGCAGAGGGGCTTTTCCTCTGTGTAATACACTGCATCCTGAGCGAACCCATTTAACTTGAATGTTGCATCATTCAAAAAATAGCAGGAGGGGAGCAGCTCTGAAATCTCCCACTGCGGTATGGCCCCGTTTAAGGTGCAAAAGAAAAGAATTAATACTAACTACGAAGTCAAATGTGTGGAGTACAGTATAAAGAGACAGTGATGTAAGACAAAAAAAACGAGAAAGAGGAAAGCTATTGGTATTTAGTTTAGTTTATTTTAATAGGTTATGAGAGATCCACCGCTGAGTTCATTTGTTGTGCTTAAAGAATTGAAAAATGACATTTGAAAAACTTCATTGCAACATGTTTTTCCAGATATAGTTATTCAGATTAATTCAAAGACCTCTCTGTGGACAGTTTTGTCTGCGGAGTAACTGCTAATTTTCATCTGTAAAGACACAATGCACTTTTACTCACACAATATCTGCAACAAAAAAAAAAAAACACCAAGACTATCTGCTTGACTTTTTTCCCGTACGGGATACTGATAATAATGGATTGTCCCTTTAATATCTGTACAACAGATGGACAGATGACAAACTCATAATATATTTATAACATGTCTCTTGGCCTATCACCATTTGGAAAATCACATGAATTCTGGAGAATCACTTTCTTTGTCAAGACTAGATTTTACAAAAAAAAAACATCTTTATTTGTATATGAAACAGAACTGGTGAGAACATGTTAATGCTGTTTTTAAAAAGGAACTATAAACGTTGTTTTTCCTCAGGAAACTAAAGCCAGAGCTACCAGAGCTTTATTGCCACTGCCTCTTTTTTTGTGTTTTGGGGTAACAGCATTACTGCCAAGTTCATAAAAAAGGCTGACTGTAATTTTGGTTTGTACGCAGGATTAATTTGAAAAGGTTTTGGAGGAGAGTTCAAAACATTGTTCAGTTTAAACACCCTCCGCATGGTGGTTTGAGTAGTTTAAAAGAAAAGGATGCCAGATGCTAAAAAGGTATTGTGTACCCAAAGCTGTCTATCTTTATATATTAAAACAATATAATATCGTACTCATGTACAGGTATTTTCAGTGCAAAAGTAAAAAGCGGCGTTTTTCTCACCGGTGTGCAGCCATCGCTGTCTGGAGAGGTCTCAGGTGACGGAGGCTCCACGACGATGTTGGTCACATTACAGGAGTAATCTCTGCACTGATGAACAAGCTGGAATACAGGAAGTGGGCATCATCAGCTGTGTTGCCATGTGCATGTGTCCAGTATTTTGTGTGAAAACTGATAAACATGTATCTGTATTTCCCTCTGTATGTCTGAATACTGTACACACAGTTTTAAGACCTTCCGTGCGTGCGCTCTAAAGCTGAGTACCTTGCCGTTCTCAGGCAGGGTCATAGATTGGGAGTGGCTGAGGTGCTGCTTGACGTCATGCGGGGCGGCAGAGTTATGGCACTGGGCATCAGCATTGCTGAACGGCATCGTGCTCAGGGTGTCAGAGGAGACGGCGCGCTGCATGCTCTTCACAGGGGGTTACAGGTCGGGGTCAAATGTTTGGGTCAGGGGTGGACAACGGAAAGGGCAGTCACTCATTTAATGTGTGCGAACAGAAAAATAAATACAATATGCTACCATTTAATTTAACGTCTGTGCATCCTGTGAGAGCGGATAAGTGTTTGTTTTCTTCCGGGGAAAAAAAAACTCTATTGAGACTATTGAATAACCTTTTTCCTTTAAATTATATTTATTGTATATTTTAGTATTGATGATGTTCTTGCCTAGAGCAACCAATTAAGATCACAAACAAGCAGCAGTGAGGAGCAACAGCAAGATCGGGGCCTTTTAAAATGAAAAGTAATTAAGCATGCAGTTTCTGAAATACAATTCACGCAAACAAGCAGGAAAAACTTGTAACTTAATCAAGGAAGACATTTACTCTTCTACTTGCACTACACCTTTAGTTTAGATGTGTTATCTGTGCAATGAAGAAGCACCATACTGTGTGATCACCTAGTACAGTAATATAGAGTATCATAGTCAATAGTACCGTTTCAACTTTTCAGTCCATGTTATATCTAAGATGAGGATCTTTGCTCACCAGCGGGACTTTTGTCTCATTAATTAAATTAGCATGTATTTGTTATAGACAGGCGCTTTGGTGTTGCATGCTGGCTTTGTTTCTCTGACTGATGGACAGCAGAGTTGACGTGGGTTTAAATGTCACCTCACCTCACACAGCCTCCACATCAGCACTTCTACAGGGTTTCTTTGCTTTGTCTGCTCTTAGTTCTCTCAGTAGATATCACAGAGTGGCAGCCATTATGAATATAAGTACAGACAGTGTAGTAGACTACAAGTTTAAAGTAAAAATGGGAATACAGGTAATGTACTAGTAGTACATCAAAATTGTATTTAAGCACAGTGTTTGAGCTCACAAAGAACAGGTAGAAGTAAATATGGTGAGGGTTCAACCCGTCTCTGTGTGCCAACAAGTAATATGAGTCACTGAGATTTGAACACATGGGTCACTAACGTGTGTAATATGCATTATATATCATTGGTGGAGTTCCTGTTTAACGCATGTACCACAGAATAAAAAAGTGGAACATATAGGTCAATAGAAAGCCTCTCAAACAGACTTGACGGAGGAATCGGAGATGTTTCTCAGACTGATGGACAGCAGAATTGATCAAAGATCTAAAGTAATGAATTAGTTAAGATTAGAAAGTGCAACAGTCAGTGCACTGGGTGCTGGCTCGCAAATCATTCTTACGTGGGTTTAAATGTCACCTCACCTCACACTGCCTCCGCATCAGCACAACAGGTTTTCTCATCTTTGTCTGCTCTCAGTCGATATCATACAGTGGCAGTTATTATGAAATAATAACAGTATGGCAGCAGCAGAGCCGATCATAACTTCATTTAAAATGTATGACCTGCAAATATGAACTGAAGCATTCTGGCACTCTGAGAAACAATACTGAGCGTAAGCATGAGTGCACATACTGAGCACCTAACAAACTGCAGCTGCCTTGAGAAATTTAAAATCGCTTCGCTTCACTTCACAGGAGGAACAGTTAGCCATATGCATCTTTCAAAAATAGTTATGCTAACAATCCCACGCAGGTACAGACACAGGTGTGCATGTTCGCACACAAATGCAAAAAATTCCCACAACTTCAACTTTTCCTGCATTAGCAGCCATAATTAAGTACCTTTCCCAATCTCTGTAACCTAGTTTCAACAATCAGACTAAATATCCCTCCTAATGTTTGCCATCTTTTCATGCAAGGAGGATTAGCACTAAGAGCCAAATCTGCTCCTTTGCTAAGAAGAGGCCGTTAAAAGGGCTTTATAACCAAGCGCACCCACACCCCTCTGTGATGCAACATGTTGCAGTAAGAACTGCTTGGGTAACAGCCTCTCTTTTTACACCATGAGTTGCTATTTCACCACCTTAATATGCATAAATGCTGATCTCTGAGAATCTAAAGAGCATAGCTGGCATAACTTTAATGTATTCTACAGTAATACAGTGCAGATGCAGTTTTTGCAAATCTAACGACTCAAGTTCATTGATTTTCATGAGGAAAATACCCTCCATCAAAAGCCCTTAAAGCACTCATAAAACACTTAGGATTACCCTCCCAGCCAGGCATGCAACAAGAATAGCAAGGAGAGAGTTTTCAGGTTTGAATAGAAGACTAAGCAGTCCAAGTAATCTACAGATACTTATGTAAAGTCATACAAGACATTAATGATTCTGGTAGTAATGTGCAAACATGTAGCAGGATTATTTCTTCTGCAGTGGCATACTGTAGTGAAGGTGGCAGACTACGTCACCATTGCTGCATGGTGTCCCGTTTTGTCAAGCAACTGCATCTTGTTGTGTAGAGAGAATATGTAAAACTGGCAAATGGCGCTTTTCTTTTACTTTAATCCTTGACAGGTGTTTTTTTTACAAGGTGAAACTCAAGGTGCAGTGCATTAGCCCTCTAGCAACGAAAGACAAGTACTCTACAAGTATGTAGAGAAGTGTTTTACCGGTTTCATCTGCCAGCCACCGTCAGTATTCCTCTTGTGGGTCCCGAAGAGGAAATCAGGAGATAGCTAGAGGGAATAACAAAAGACAAAGAGACAGGAAGACAAAGGCAGGAAACACAGGTGATCAGTTACTATAAATATTTCATTTAAATTTAAAACACAACTCAATTTGCTGTTTAATTTACCTGCAAAAAGAAACAAGGGATGTTTCACTTTCAGGTTTTTGTGAAAAACTAGACTTGTCAATATTTGTGCAGTAAAGAATTTTAGCAATTTTTTTTAATTATTGTAAATTAAATAAATAAAATTAATCACAATCATAAATCATAGATTGTGCACCCATGTGTAAAAAGAACCTGATGCTGACAAACGTTTTCAGTTAAGATAAGTCATGAAGCCCGGGCCAAAGCTCACACCAACACTGAAACTACACCTCAGCGCCGCTTACATCCTGCCCGCTAAAAATGCTCTATTATTCGCCACCACAGCACCACACACACGCCTGTATTCAACTGAAGTTAATGAGAGGCAGTTGCTGCCGTTGCTCAGTAAGACTGAAACACACAATGCATCGTACTTCTTTGACTCAGGCGTGCTGGTTTTTTCGTTATTGAACTGGATCCACATAAAAAGCTTGTTGTGAGAATGACAAAGTCCGTAGCAACAGCTCTGACAATGAAAAGCCAAGTGAGTGAACTATATTAGCATAACAATCACATGAAATGTATTAAGCTCAATTCAACAAGCAGCACATTTTAACATGTGCCGTCAGATATTCCACACCAAAAAAAAAAAATCACATGGAATGAAAACAACATCATAATTAAGTAAATAATCTTGTGTAAGAAATGAATATGAACTTACAGCATAGGTGCTCATTGTCACAGATCACGCAGTTATACAATGCAGGCCAACTCTTCTTTGAGAGAGCTTTTTTTTCTGTCGAGTTTTATTCCTCGGCTGCCTGTCGTTTCATGTCACGACACTAACTTTGTCAGTGTCAAAGTGTAAAAATCATTCATCCGTCCCTCCTGCCTCAGCCTGCATCTACTTCCCCATTCTAGAGGGAAGCTGCCTATATCAGCCTGTACAATCACTATCATGTACAGCAGCTCAGAATAAACAAACCAGAACAGAGCAACATTAACCACTGTCAGAACAGGTTTTGTTTGCAAGTTCATGATGGAGATGCTTTGCCACAGTAACAGTACGATAACATTAAAATAGTAATTTACAAGATAAGGTTTACCTTTTATAATCTTACTTAATTAGTATTGTGGTTACAATAACCATTATCAGGTACGACTTCACGAAACACGCCTCCCACCGACATGAGTCAGAGCTAAAACCTTAATGACTAATGTCTATGGAAACTAGTGAGCAGAGACGTTAAAATAGATGACAAAGTAATCGATAATGAGCCACAATCACCATGTTATGTACGAAAAAGTATTGTGACAATATCTACTTTTATATAATTACCTTACTTGTACTTGAACTCACCTTACAGTCAAACAAACAAACTTGCAAATTTGCAATAGCTGTGACAACAAACACAAACGCGAATGCATCCATGCATCCATGCATACACACACACACACGCACGCACGCACGCACGCGAATAATGTAAATCACTATTTCCCAGAAACCGAGGGTGACATCTTCGTCTTATTTTGTCTGACCAGCAGTTCAAGATACCAAAGAATTTTAAAATGATACAATGAACAGAAAAGCAGCAAATTCTCACGTTTGAGCAGCTGGAACCAGAGAAACAGTCGACGTATTTGCACAAAGATTAACTTAAATGTAGTAGTAAATTTAAGTGGGAAAAAGTAAGAAAGTAAAATGGGAATAAAGAACAGGAAGGAGTCAACATGGTAAGGGTTGAAATGTTTTAAAAAAATTAAAATCTTGACTAGTAAACTGTGTGTCAACAAGTAATATGGGTCACTCTTTTGAACACCTTTGTGTGGCATGCAGTATGTATTATATATCATCGGTGGAGTTCCTGTTTAATGCATGTACCACTGAATAAAAAGTGACACATATAGGTCAACAGAAAGCACCTCAAACGGACTTGATGGGGGAATCACTGCTTTGATCATGTGGGTATTTTTTTGATGAGCAACATTAAATTTGAAACACTGACGCCACACTGACGCAACATTGAGGCAACGCAACCTTGAGATGCAAAATGCTTATCTCTGACAATCTGGATCATGCAGCTTGCCCCGCGTTACTACGAAGATGTCGTCATTGATTCAGGTTAATTTCAGTCACCCATGGCTGTTGCATTAATTCCCAAAACCCTTCTGCCTGAAACAGCGGATGTACTTCCTCACTCGGAGCGTAGAAACACTCTTGTAAAATCAAGTTTAAAAAAAAAAAAGGGAGAAATGAATGAAACAGTGGACGTTTGACTATGACGACATCTGTGGGGTCAGGGAGGGGTTTAACGCTGATGAGAAGTTTCCGTGAGTGGTTTAAATTTAGCAATGTTTTGGATTTAAAAGAGTCTCTGTCTTCCTATGTGTGGCCTTAATGCTTTCTGCATCAGATCAAAGGGCATTCATTTGTTGTTCCCTTCAGGGATTAGCCCAACAAAAACACCATTTGAGAGGAAGCGTGTGTATGTGTGTCAGGGGGCAGATAATAAATAAATAAATAAATAAATAAATAAATAAAGTAGATAGATAGATAGATGGATAGATACTTTATTGATCCCGAGGGAAATTTAGGTCATTTAAGTAGTGAGTCGGTCAGACATCGATGGAGCGACTAGAAAGATGCAATTCCTTTATAATTTGTCCCTGCTCAGCATTTCTCCCTGCTTTAAACTTGAACACAATCCAGGTGTGGACACCGTGTGCACTCTGGGTAGCGGATAGATTTTGACAATAGATTCACATTTATGAAAATGTGCTGGTGATGTGTGTTTTTGTCTCACTGTGCTTTGTTCCGTCTGTCTGTGTCACAGTTGCCAAAGCATAGCTTCATAGGAATGATTATATAACACTATTAAAATTATTAAAATCATAGGTCAGAGCTATGAATTAAAATAATAAAAGCCTCTTGACAGTTCTGAAGAACCAAATGAATGATGGGGGGGAAAAAAACACAAAAACCACTTAGACTAATCACTGACTTGGCACACAGAGTCATAAACACATTTCTCAACAACTCAGTCCAAACGTCCTTGTGACAAGGATCACTGAGTAAAAGCTGAAGTACAATGCCAAATGTGTGAGTGGATTTTGAAAGACATGAATACATAAATTACCAAATGAATGAATGAAGGAATAAAACAACAATAAAACATGAAAACATATCATGTTCATTACATATGATGATATGATAAATGCGTGAAATATTCAGTGGGATACCCTTCCTAGAACCCAACTCAAATCAGCTTTAATATGGCACTTTTAGAGCAACACAGGTGATTCAAAGTGGTCGACATCCCAGAGGTAAAAGCACAAGAGACGGAACAAGGACAACAGAATACGCTCCAAAGTTCATAAGATGCTTTTGTTGGGTGTGCACTCGTTGTTTTCTGTGGTTGAGGGTGGAGAAAACCACAAGAGTGTCAGAGCAAGAAAAATGTTCTCCAATTAAGTCACCTGTCATCCTTATGCAAGTGTAATTAACAAAGACAGTCAAAGTAAACCTCATCGCATCGCCCCAAAAAGTTTCTTGTGATTACCAGTGTGGAAGATGTTCCAAGTACCAATATTCAGCATCTAGTTTTCACACAAAATGTCATCAGGGAGGCTGAATTTGATCACAGTCGTCTTACCCTGTGCGTTGTTCCATTGCCAGCTCCAGGAAGTGGTAGGGACAGATGGCTGGTTTCTCTGGGTAACGTCTGAGGTTGTACAGAACCGTCCTGCCAGGGAAACCGAAATAAAAACCACAGATTGCGTGACAGGAAAGGTCTTCGATACATTATTAGCTATTAGTATCAAATGTACTAGTATCTTCAAGAGTACACCTCTTTGACAGGATCAACAACAGTAGGAAAGCAATAGTTTGGAATTATACTGTACGCTTAATCGCCTTCTTGCAGAGAGTATGATAAGAAGATCAATATCACTCTCATATCTGTCTGTTAAATGTGCAGCTACAGCCAGCAACCAGCGAGCTTAGCACAAAGACTGGAAACAAGGGGAAACAACTAGCATGGCTCTCTCTGGGTAACAAGAGCACCTCCGAGCACCAAGGTGGTCTATGTACCTGACTATTCCCTGGAGTTTCTGCTGTTTGCCTCACAACGGCTCCGAGCCATAAAACAGTGAATGTCATTTCTGCACTTCGTTTTTTGTAAGGATTAAACGAATGAGATGTAACGTGTTAATGAGTGAACTCTAGAGGGGCTGGTGTGTGGATTGTGTTGTCTTCGAACAGAGCCAGGCTAGCTGTTTTGCTAAGCTAAGCTAACCATCGCCTGGCTGTAGCCGTATATTTAACGGACAGCAATGAAAGTGGTATCAACCTTCTTCTCGAACTCTTAGCAAGAAAGAAAACAAGCATATCTCCAAAAATGTTGAACTAATCCTTTAAAGCTATCTGTCCATATCAATGACTTTGACTTAGACTTTAGTGTGAAGTTCAATGTGACCCTATTCCAAAGTGAGATAATATGGAGGGACTCAAACTCATATATGTGTCTCCCGAGAGCGCTTTAGACTCCCAGCTGTGGAAACCTGTCCTGTGATCACTGTGTGTGCAACCTTCTCTGCTTCATGGATAAGTAAAGAGGAAATATGGAAGCTAGGGTGCTCTCCTTTAGGTCGTATGAAGTTCTTTAGCTGAAAAGGTCCCTTTTAGTGCTGATACAGTCAAACTATGTGAGCATATCAATGAGCGGACTCTTTTATTCTACAGCCTGACCTTTTTCTATCCTCTCCTTTGAGAAAAGAGGCTTTCATCAAACTCTGAAAATGCCCACCTTTTCAAATTTAGAGTTATTTCAGTGAAAGACAAAAAAAAAAAAAAAAAAACATGGATTCAGGAGGAGTAATAAACAGTGATTGAACACCGGCTGTGTTGGGGGCTTTACATTGTTGCCGGTGCGTCCACGGGCCCGGCGAGGGGGTTTCCAGGACCTTTCCTTTGTGATGCTGTTGACGTAGTAGCATCTGCCAGTGGGCGGGTCTGAGTACTGCTCCCACAGGTCCATGACCTGCAGAGGCTGCTGACCTGGGGCTGGGCTAGGAGGCTCCGCCTGCGACAGACGTTTCTCTGCCTGACTTTCAGTGTAAAGAGGAGAGTCCTGCCAGGAAAGCTGGGAGATATAGGACTCCGTCGGGACCTTGTGGGCAGAAAGAGTACAGAGGGAAAAGAGAAAGAAAAACAGGGAGAGGTGGACACGGAGGAAAAAAAGAATTAAGACTTTAAAACAAATGTAAAGTTCATAACAAAAATAAAGAATGAACTTGTCACCCAGTGCAACCTGTGGCTGTGTTTCTTTTAATAGTGTCTGGACAAAAAGTGAGCTTTATGGGACGGAACAATATGATATATGAGGCTCTGGCTACACAGACAATACTGTTGGTTTTAGTCTTTTCAAAAGGATTTCCTGACAATAAAAGCAACATTGAATATCCCCAGCATTATCTTTGAATTAGAGTGAATGTATACATGTGTGTTGTTCTGTTGGGGCATTAGTTATGCCCCAACAGAACAACAAACACACGTACATTCATTTATTCACTCATATGTCATATGACCAGGGTCACATAAAAGTACCACAACTAGCAGACAGCAGTGCCTTGAACAAAAACATCATCCCAGTGATGAGACGGAAACAACAAAGAGAAACAAATAAATCCCACCGCCTCTTACTACGAAATAACCCGTCAGACTTTGGATTAAGACAGAGCTTATAAAAAACGCATGTGCTCACCCAGATCGAGAGGACTAACGCAACAGCTACAAGAGAGGACATCTACAAATCCAATGAAATTAATTTAAAAGATATGGATGGGAGATCATCTTTCCAGGAAATATAGCTGAGACATAATTCACTAACTGATTGACTGGCTAGCTGGTTGATCCCTGTTACATAACACGTGGCTGTTTCAGATAATGATTGAGGGAACATGGTGTGTGTGGATGCATGTGAGTGAGTGTGTATGTATTGTAGTTTACTCCAGGGGGCAGCACTGAGTCTTGAGCTCACCAGAAGCTTCCTGCTTCACCGTTTCCTACTGTTTACCTCAGTGGTTAGATCGAAACATGTGTTTCTCAACAGAGTCAAATGGGGCCATGACGGATTACAAGATAACTTTTGAAAAAGCCAATGATGGGTTACCAGAGTAAAAGCTTATCGTCTGGAAAATGTCAAACCTGTATAATATCGGCCATGATTTGTTGTCATTACACCATAACAGAAAAATAACTAATAACTAAAATACCTCTAAATTGCCACACCCATCTGAAATGTGTCCTACATTATCTGCATAAAATAAATTGCATGTAAAGAAATACAGTAATTATTAACAAAACCCCTTCCTTAGTGCTATGTCTGTGTGTGTGTGTGTGTGTGTGTGTGTGTGTGTGTGTGTGTGTGTGT
>CALSCE010010723.1:6928540-6938597 GCA_943593645.1 Bovichtus variegatus | reverse complement strand
GTGTGTGTGTGTGTGTGTGTGTGTGTGTGTGTGTGTGTGTGTGTGTGGATGACTTGAGCTATGAGCTATGATTAAGTGCTTATTCAGAGTTGGTTGCACGCTCATTGTGATTCTACCACAAAATGGCAACAAAAACAACGAGACAGATAAGATGTATTTATAGACCAGAGACATGAGAACTGGTCAGTGCTGTATCAATATACTAGTACTGTGTACTGTAGTATTGGGTTTAGTCTAATAACTAACTGCTATGATTGGGAAAAGTGGGATATGTGAGAGAATAAATTGTTGCATTGTGTATTTCCTGTCTCTCTGTCATACACTAAGTGGCAAAAAGTATGTGGACACCCCAATCCACATCATGGTATGGACCATGGGACCTTCCAACAAAGGGAAATCTTGATGTTACAGCAAACAATGATATTAGTAGTGCATCTCCTCCATCTCATCTGAATCTGAGTGGGAGCTACTATCACTACTGCTCTTGTAGATAAATGAGAGCAAATTCCTGCAGCCAGGTTCCTCAATTGTGTGTGTGGAGACTATTGTAGCAGCATAATAAAGCCAATTGTTTTGGTATGAGATGTTCTTTTGGCTACAAACCGGCCCTTTAATTATTAATAACTTTAATAAAAACAATTATAATAATATCACCAGACATGTCTGTGTTCAATGAGGGGCTAATGTGGTTGTGACCCTTTGTCTGGGGGTGGAGCGGTCTTCTCAAGAAGCAAGGCTTTATTGGGCACAGTGCCACCGATTGGTATGATAAATATGTTACTTTTTAACATGTTTAATTTGAAATAACTTTTTTAAAAAAAATATATATATGCATGAGTATGTAAAGAAGTATATTTGATTGTTTAAATACTTCTTTTGTTTTTAATGATGTACTAAAACTTTGTTTTTTTGTTCATTGCAACATTGTGCAGTTAGACCAAGTGTGGAGATGTGGATGAATATTATGAACAATTTTATGACAGATTTTATGATGGATATACAGTATTATCAGGGACCCCAAAGTTCCCAAAAAATGGGGTAAAATATTTTCCCTCCCAAAAACAAAAAGTCTTAAAATATCATAAGGATACAACTTTGAACAGCAAGAATCTTGTAATTACAATAGCTTCAAATAAGACAAATCAATTTAAGTGCTACATACAGAAAATAAGAATTAGTATTATAATTATTAATTATTTTTTTTTATTGGCCAAGGTACTGTCGAAACAGGTGTGTTTTCAGTCTGCAACCGAAGGTGTGAAGACTTTCTGCTGACCTGATCAATGGGGATCTCATTCCACCATTTTGGAGGCAGGATAGCAAACAGACAGGTTTTATTTGAGGGGGATCTGGGTCCCACTCACAGTGAGGGAGTAACGAGCCGATTGGCCGATGCAAAGCGTAGTGAGCGAGCTGGGGTGTCTGGTTTGACCATAACCTGGATGTAGGGATTTGAAATTGGATTATGCCCCCTGGAGGACAAATACTACACTTAATTGAAATTCATCATCAGTGTGGCAGCACGTAAAAAAAAGAATACGAAAAAGAATGGTCAGAGAGTTTTGTGGATTAAAAACAGGGCGTTATGACTTGAATGTGGCTGCAATTATCCTGCTCACTGGTCTTAAAGGCTCGAACGAAGAAGGTCCTCAGGGCAGAGAGGAGATACAGAAACAGACAGCAAGGAAGAGAGAATGAGAAAGATGAAAGAAAAGAGCGCTGTCATTTCCACTGAGATCACAGCGATCCAAACTCGGAAGTCACCGGTGCGTACACGGTTCATTGGACGCAAAATTGGACTGCGGGAGCCTCCCTCATCTGCGAGACAGATAACCTTCAGTATTTCTCTCAACAACAACGCCTTGTGTAATCCCTCCGATGTAATACAGGGAAGCTCCGACGTCACCACAATGCTAACTTGATTGCTGCTCTAGGAGGATTATTGAGGTCAAGAACAGACGTAAATCAAATACAACCTCTGCTGCCACAGTCGTCGGGTGGGATCACACGAGATTCTTTTTTTGAATTTCATTCAGCTCTGTAGTTATAGAGTTATCTGTTGCCACCTGAAAAAGCTTCTCTTCTCTCGTCTCAAAACAAATATCTCAATGATTATGACAAGATCTAAAAGGCAAACCCCTATAATTTACCATTTTTTAAATGTGCTTATTAAGTTACATGTATACACTGCATAGTCACACGGCTGAAATCTACCAGCCGGTTACAGTTTGGGTGTTATGACCGTGAAATCTATCGGATTAGAGATTTTGCAAATGAGAGGAAGTCAAAGTGAATCTAATCCTACACTTTTCTTAAACACCAGCTACATGCGATGGATTTGTTTGACCTGTTTTCCAGAATTGACTTCACTGTTCCTCATACTAATTAGGATCAGTGGAAGCATGAATTAACAGTTGAATACATAGTTGAAACACACTTTTCTGAGGAGTAACTACTGGCTATCAGATAAAAATATCCGTCCCCTCAAACCTGTGAAACTTTGATAACTGTTAAAAGCGGTGGTAGTAGGTTTGACTGAGGTTTTCAGTTGCAGTATTTGGTGACAGAGAGCATGAACATCTAAAACACTTTTACAAGTGCTGGATTAATCTGTTTTGTTGCCTTGACCCTTTCTTGTACTTGCTTGCTGTTAACTCATCTCTGATGGACTGTACAAAAATGTGACATTAAGCTCAGTCTGTGCTTAATGTCAGAGAAATGCACAAGATATCTCAATGAGATTGAAACAAAAATTCAAACTTTGCTGGTGTAACAGTTTTTTTCTGCCAAGTAGGTTTGCACATACATTTGTGTGAAATTGTCATAATTCTCAAAGCTCAATTTCTCGAGTTATGGCCTAAACACGTGTGTAGTGAGGTCACAGTGTCCTTGATCTTTGACCAACAAACTCTAATTAGTTCATCCTCGAGTCCAAGTTTGTGCCAAGGCCTCATCTTTTTGTCCAATGTGACTATTGGTCACTATGACTTATAACTTTTACGCACCACCTTTGTTGTAAAGAGTTGGGAAAAATGGATTCAGGCTTGAATAACATTGATAGAGGAAAGAAGCGCAAGCCTCCTGCATCAAAATAAATGATCTGAAAGACCAGCAAAAGTTGACAAAAAAAAAGTCATCCCAATGAAATCAAAATGGACAAAAATATGAGAATAACACTCAGGTTTACAAATACAGTATAGAAAATCCCCTTTAGGCCCCAGTGTGGCTCTGCTGTGTGAACCAGATGTTTGAGTAACATCTGTTGGAGGTTTGTAGTTTTTGCCTACCTGCAGACGGTTGTTCTTGCCGGAGGCTCCCACCATGTCCCACTGGCTGCAAGACTTCTTGGGCATCCTGTGGTTGACGCGACTGCTGAAGCCACCGCCCACCTCATCGTACGGGTTCTCCATCAGGTTTTCCGGCAGGTTGCTGGAGCTCTGGCTCCGAGTGATCATGGGGACCACCCTGGAGTTTGGTGGTGCCGTCTGTGGTGCCATGGAAACTGCGGGGGACCCAGGGACCATGAGGTGGCCTGACGGGGAGGTGGAGGAGTTGGGGGTAAAGGTGAAACCAGACCAGAGGGGCAGCGTGGGGAAGCGGCCTCCACTCGTGCTGGTGTTCTTGTCCAGCCCCTGGAAGGCACTGTTGGAGTTGAGGTTTTCCATGGAGCGGAACATGGGTTTGTTCACTGAGGGAGGAAGGTTAAATAAATTCTTATTTGACACAGTTTGATCAAATAGTAAAACAAGTTGTGTTGTTTTTTTTCTACTCTTATAATACAGTTTTAAAGTGAAAAACAAATGATGTTTTCTCAGACTCTCTGTTTCCTCTCACACTTTACCTTGACGCCGTTCATTATAGGTCGTCTCTTTTGGGGTGGAAGAGAGTGACACCCTTGGCAGCATCCTGAGGTTGGAGTTCAGCGAGTCAGATACGACCAGGCGCTGTGGCGAGGGCATCGGTGCAATGGGCACCTCTGTCACATATGTGGCAGGAACATACAGCGGTTTTGTTTTACTGGCCGCCCCAATCCTCCGCACCTGTCAAAGAACAAACTGATTTCCATTTTTCTATTTTCTCCAACATAAATCCACTTAGTTCAACAGACCATTAACCAACACAGCTGATTCCTAAACGCTGTCCAGAAATGTGTTACGCTACAGTTTCTGTGACGTCCAACAGATGCTTTGAAAAAACCCACAACTTCTCTTTTGAAAGGTAATATTATTTTTCATAGTCTCAGTGGCTTATGTGTCTTTCCTGAGTAGTTATTTGATGATATAGACCATGACATAATGGATATTTTACTGTCAAAGATTTTGGAAGGAGTGCAATTATACACACATAACAAGGCAAGGTCGTTGTAAATAATAACTAAATCATTTCTTAATTTGAATTGTGGTATAAAATGAAATGTTTGATAGAAGAATGTATCCATATTGCCCACCTCTATTTGAGAGTGTGCGTACTTGATTGACAGGTGTTTCAGATTTGTCACCCATAAATTTGAATATTCTGACTCCGGTAGGTAGTGAGATGGTCGTAAAGTAGTTAAAAGGTCAACCAATCTTCTAAAAAGGGCCAAAACTAACAATGAGCTGATCCTACAAAACAAGCACTTCCTGTGTAAGTAAAACTTTATATAGCTTATTCCCCTCTATTGCTGTCCAAAAAACATCAGTGATAAGTGATCAGGTTTCAGACACTGCAGTTTATTTTAAAAATCAATACACCCACACACCCAGCTTTTTGTAAAAATAAAAATATATGTTTGTGACTAGTTTTCAAAGGATTATTTATGTCAGTAAGAACCAATGGGCTTGGGGCTGAGAGCTACACACGGGTTAGGGATGTAGTGAGTGTTGAGAGATGTATCGCCTTGTTGGTCTTTGCCTTTTCATGGGATTGGTTGACAATAGCAAAAATGCAGAATATTGCCAGTGTTGCTCTTTATTCAAACTCTGAAACCTCCCTTCAGAAACCTATAGGACGCTGTAGATACTATGTCCACGTTTTTATAAAAATCTCTGGTTCTACCGACAAAAGACAAAAAAACTATTCATGAACTGTTTTCCCACCTGCCACCAGTCAGTGTTGGTCTTCTTCAGAAGAATGAACCGTTCGCCCTCCCTGATGCAGACCTGCCGTCCATCAGCGCCGCGGTAGTTGTAGTCATACTGGGCCTCTAGGACCACGGTGCCGCTGGGGACCCCACACACTGTCATGCTCCTGGGGGTCACCACAGGCGCTGCAGCGGGCTGCTGGTGCCCCACAGAACGCCGCCAAGTCCCAGACAGCATGGCTT
Organism: Bovichtus variegatus; assembly: GCA_943593645.1. Classification (NCBI taxonomy): domain Eukaryota; kingdom Metazoa; phylum Chordata; class Actinopteri; order Perciformes; family Bovichtidae; genus Bovichtus; species Bovichtus variegatus. The sequence continues at coordinate 6,933,292 of CALSCE010010723.1, read as the reverse complement.
AGCACACAGTCCTACTCAGCAAGCTTTTCTGGAAGCGTGTTGATGGTTGCTACTGGTGATACTGGTCGGGTTAGCACAAGGCAGGTTAGACTGGAGCCAGGCCTGTCCCATACTCTGAAACACAGGAAAAATGGACAGAGAGGTACGGAGAGAGAGAGAGAGAGAGAGAGATTACTGAAGCTGTCAGCAGAGAACAATGAGAACATGTCACCCAGTGATGCGCAGGTTCAAAAGGAGAGAACATGAATCCTTTTAGTGCTAAAAATGGAAGTCTGCCTTAATCTGGGGAAAATCCCCAACATGTATAAGACTAAGACTAAGACTCTGCAACTAAATAAGATGTGTCTTATGAGCAAAAATGACAAACATTCAGCGCTTACAGCTTCTAGAAAATAAGGATTTTCTGCTTTCTCTGTTTCATAACATTGTCAAGTGAATATCTTTGGATCTTTGGATGGTTTTGTACTGTTGGTTGGACAAAACAAGACATTTGAAGACATCATCTTGGGCTACTGGAAACTGTGATGGGCAATTGTCACCATTTCATGGCCTTATAAACAAAACGATTACGAGTTTATTCGCTTGATGGTGAAGTTCCAAATAATTAACGTTATGTTTCGTTAATCTTTGTACGAAAGTGTAAAACTTCCTTGAGTCTCCAGTTGCCCAGCAACTTCTCACAGCTAAACTAAGCTAATCGGCTGCTGGCTGTAGCTTCATATTCAACAGACTCATATGAGGGTGATATGAATCTTCATGTCCAACGCTAACTCTCTGCCAGAAAGCAAAGAAGCATTTCCCCCAAAAATGTTGAATTTTTGCTTTGATCAAATAAATTGAGAACATAATTTTCAGATTAATCAACAGTGAAAACAGTATGTGGTTGCAGCCCTATTTGCAAATAACAAACAACATAATCAACCCAGTTTGTGGAAAGTTGTAAAGCTATAACCACTACGTTATTATTGTTATTTAATGACTCACTGCTCTTTGTAAGAGGTGTGAGTTTAGTTTGTAACAGCCAGGTTCTAAACGCAATGAGCATGAGTCCATTCAGAATACATATTTATCTCTGAGATTAAAATACTCTTCTTATGTGACAGAAGTAGGGCTGCAACAATTACTTTCACTATGGATTAGCCTCTCAATAATTTTTTCATCAGTTGATTCATTATTTAGTCAAAAGACATTTACAATAATATAATATAATATATATTATATATATATAATATATATAACAGAAAAAAAGCAGCATTTTTGCTTGATATATAATTTAAACAATTAATGCATTATTTAGATAATTGGTTATTAATTTACTGCCGATCGATGATTGGATTAAGTGATTAATCATTCTTGAACTAGACAGAAGTAAGTGACTGCTATTGCCAATATTTGTAAATAAATAAACTACATTTTCCACTTTCAATTCCAATGTACTTGATAGACATGTGGATGAAATGTCACTGCAGACATTTGCACACCGCCACTTTTCTATTGTCCTTTCATCCTGGTAGAACTGAGAGACACGTGTGAGTGAATAACTCATGCGTTTGGAGGATGTAAGAAGCGCAGTATACCCAAAATAGCATCCGTCTCTGTCTCTCCACCTGAGCCAGCATCCCCAAGCTAAACTGCTCTACCCAGCCAAGACCTGCTTACATAAGAGAACATCTAACTTTCTGCCAGACACATAGCAATACAGCCTCACACAGTACATGCACCCACCCACCCCCACACGCACGCAAAATACACACAGAAACGTGAAAATCCCTAGGCACCTAGCAACAGTGCTTAAGTCACAGCCAGGCCCAACCCATCTCAGTCTGGGTGAGAAGAGGAGAGGCAGCAAACAAGAGATCCCAGAAAATGAAAAGAGACAGGGGGGCAGAGAGGAATTAAGACCGTAGATGGACACGACAAACGAAAGAAAAAAAGTCAGAATGCCGACGTAAAAACAGAGCAGATAGTCAGGAATAGATGAGAAAATAAAGAAATAGATGGAATGGATGAAGCTGGAAGGAGCTGTACACCATTTGAAGGCGATGGGAGAGAGGGCAGTGTTAGCCGGCTGAACCTTGATAATCCCACTGTTATCAAAGCACAAGGAATGAATCTGTGACCCCCACAGCTCCAGAGAATTACAGTGAAATCCCTCAGTACCAGCATATAGGCTGGAGCTCTGCCTGCCCGTCAGACTTGCCAGCTAACACTGGCACATGGGAGCATTTCCAAGGCCCTTCATCAAAATCTAATGAATCAGAATAAATACCGTTCCACATTGGGAATATGTAAATATGTAAATATCTGTTGAGGTCGCTTCAGTCGCATGACAAAAGTGGATACACCTGGCTTAGGTTGCGAGGTAGCTGCAACACACCACAAACGTGTGTGTCAGACTGCGTGTGTAATGTGATTATCACACGATGATGTAGACGCAGCTTCTTATCGCTTGATTCAAAGTGAGACTGTGTAGGTTTCGGAGAGTAGAGGCTACTGTGGCCACAGTGACATTTATGGGATGATAATGCTAAAAATGTAGTGTAACTGTTGGGCAAGTACAGAAGAGTCATAATGTCAGTGAACTGATTCAGTAATGCCAGTTAACCAGCTATATTTATCTAAAGTTTGTTAAAAAAAAAGGTGGCTACACCTTTAGCTAATGGTCAAACCAGACCAAGTAAGGCTGTAGTGGCAAAACCTCTGAATGTCTTTTATTGCTTATGCATTAATCTTTTCATTTGTAAAAAGCAGAATATGTTATTTATTTTTTAAAAAGGTGACAGTCTCGCTTTAAGGCCCCTATGTCACACCTGCAAGTTGTTTTCTTAATGGACTAGTGAGCCCGATGAAGCATATGCAGAATGTGTTGCTGGCTCCACGGATGAGTCTTCTGGTGTGCAGGAAGACTTCTTCATCTTTGAAAATGCCTTTTCTCACGGTCTTCACTTACAGTTAAACTTAATTGTGACATGTTGGTCAGAGGACTGATTAAATCTATGTGTATTTATAACAAGCTGGCTGGTGCTATGAGGTGTATATAAGTGTATGTCAGACATTGAATGTTAAAGAACAAAACTGAATACACTGCAGCTGCCTATGTTTGTAATGCTGTGCTGTTCTTTAATTTATTCATGTGGGTTTTTCCTGTTTATGTGAAATAGAGAATGCTTTTGTGATGAAAGACGAATTTCAAAGTGTAATCTCATCTAATAAAATAAAATAAAATAAATAATAAAATAAAAGCCACTGAGACCTTGTTCTAGGAAAATTGAAATAACGATAAAGTGCTAGAACATCTTTCTATTGATGAGCTGAACAAGAGTTATAATGTCGGTGCTTCTGGTGCTCAAAAACACTCTAAGAAATGCTGCTGAACTCAGGAGGGACAGAGGCAAAAGTCAGAGGTGCAAGGCAAACAAGGAAACAGGAAACTGCACAGACACATCAAAGTTTAACCACAGTTTGGGTCATATCCTCTCCATCTTTCCATTTGTTTTGCTGATGTGAAACATCTCAGGCAGTTTAGTTACAGCATGTATGTGCTGACAGCTAATAGAGTCCGTTGTGCTTTAATACAGTAAGTGATGCCGAGTTGCTTTGCAGCTCTGTGAGTAGCATTAATTACGGCCAAGCTGCGCCTTGAAGCAGAGAGTAGTAGTTGTTTTTGGCTTAACTATCCTCGGCAGGGAGGAATTACACCAGATTCTGGGTTTAAAGAAAGGCCGAAACAGCACAAAGCAGTGTTGATTCATACAACCGGTCCATGATCTTTATCGTGGGTTCTTATCCCCGCATACACAGGAAGAGCTCTTCTGATACTGCTGTACACCTGCTTTTCTTTTCCTGTCTCTCTTCACTGCTCAAAACACAGAATCAATGAATGATACCCAGCTACTGTGGGCCTTTATCTAACTTCATCTAACCTAATATTTGTTGAGTTACGGCAGAGGTTAGACACAGTTGCTGAACATCCTCTGTTCACTCATGAGCACAGGAGGCTTTATCGTGTCATGTGCAAATTAGGCTGTTACAGAAGGGTTAAAATCCCTGATTGTATTGTTGAGAGTTTAGATACTTTAACGTTGCTCCCAAAGGGAAACAGCTCAGACTGCTTGCTAAAGGGAGACAGGACAAGTCAGAAATGGTGCAGTCATTCCTCACTCCATGACTCAAGGTTTTAATTATAGCTCTTGTCTCTGATTCACAACCTAAATTGCTTTTTGGCTAAAGACAAATAAAAATGCTTACCACAAATAGCAAAACCCCAATGAATCAACAGTGAAGATGGGATGAAAATGAAAGAAGTAATTGTGAGGATAACATATTAGGATCTGCAAAGAAAAAAATGAGGACAGACTGTGTTTAAAAGTGCAGGTCAGGTGGCAGTGGAGAGGGCACTGGCGTCATACACCCAAACATAGAGAGAGGCCCATATGGTGTCAGAGACAGACACAGGCACGGCTGATGAGAGGCAATGATCGTTTGTGCCAGGGGCTGAGGGCATGGGGCTTATGTTGTGGTGTCAACAACACAAATGGAGAGAGATGGAGGAGAAACATAGAGGGAAGTAATAATGAAAAATAGGAATGGAAAGAAATTAGAGCAAAAAAAAGACAGAGGAGGAAAAGCTTGGAGAGAGTGCTTCATGTTATTTGTCTGCCTTTGCTTGAGTGCTTTCACTCCAACTCAGTGTGCATGCAAGTCTGAGAGAGAGAGAGAGAGAGAGAGAGAGAGAGAGAGAGAGAGAGAGAG